>JAEQBH010002940.1:0-269131 GCA_016808115.1 Tetrastigma voinierianum | reverse complement strand
ACTCGATCATTGTGAAATCTAAAGAGAAATTGGAGCTTCTAACTCCTCTTCTTCTTCTCCCTTCTTTTCTTTTCTTCTTTCTCTTTCTTTTTCCCTCCAATTCTCCCTTTCTCCACCGGATTTGGTCCAACAAGTCTAGTGGGAAGTCTCCTCCTTGCCACATGTCATTTCCCCATTGGTTCCCTTTTCTCTCACCTTATCCTCTTATCCATATATTTGGATTTCCTACCTCTAAGGGCTTGACACATGGCCATCCCTTAGACTCCCAGCTGTTTTGGTGCTCTCTCTGCTTTTGGCCGTGGCGTCTTGAATGTGAGCCATTCAGTATGTCTTAGTGTCTCTGAGTGTGCCTCGAAAAGCGTGAAATTCAGGTGTCTCGAGGTCGATGGGTAACTAGATTTCGCGAACCAGTTCCAACGGTGAAGTCTGGATTTCATCATCCCGAGATCTGACAATTTGGTTACTCAGCAGAAATTACCATTTTACCTTTCTTTAGAAAAATTGAATTTTCCTGGATTTTACACTAGAGGTAGGAACCTAAGAATCCATTATAGCTTTGAGTTGGATAGGATTGGCCTCTATCCCTCTCTAGGTCACCATAAAGCCTAAAAATTTTCCTGAACTACCTCCAAACACACATTTCAAGGGGTTGAGTTTCATGTTGTACATCCCTAATAGCTTAAAGGCTTCTTATAGATGCTTTGGGTGGTCGAAGTGCTTTTTGGATTTCACTAGCATATCCTTCGATATAGACCTCCATGGTTTCTTTCAGCGATGAGAATATCTTAGTTACACGACCTTTGATAAGTTG
The DNA here is from genome assembly GCA_016808115.1 of Tetrastigma voinierianum. Lineage (NCBI taxonomy): Eukaryota > Viridiplantae > Streptophyta > Magnoliopsida > Vitales > Vitaceae > Tetrastigma > Tetrastigma voinierianum. The sequence continues at coordinate 268,320 of JAEQBH010002940.1, read as the reverse complement.
CCCCGGAGCGTGCTGAGCCAAAAGACATCACATTGTATCAGTATAGCCCGTGTGGTGTAATGAATGTCATTTTCTCTGCGTCAAGCGGGTGCATGTGAATCTAATGATATCGAAGAAAGTGTCGAGAAGCGGTGGCAGGTGCGGATCACGACATCAACAATTTGATCTATAAGTGACAGGGAAGCTATCTTTGGGGCATGTTTCGTTGGTCGTGTAATCTACATATACTCGCTGCTAGCCTTTCTTTGGAACCGCCCACGTTGGCTAACCCGCTCGGGGTATTTCCTTCTTTGATAAAACACAACTCGGCAAGTTGTCTACTTACGTCTAAATAATCTGGTGTCGATTTAGGTGAAAACACCTCACTTTCTATCTTGCAGTGCAATGCGAGAATAATGTTCAATTTGTGAGAAAGCGCAGTTTAGATAATTCGACCATGCAGTGAACTCACAGACGAATACTGTCTATTATTCGATAGATACGAGTTATGCTTGTTCCCTTTCTTCATTGAATAGGAAAGCCCGACGCCATTGAACCTTCGGCTCGTCCGTGTTACTTTCGAGAGGATCACGGCCGACGGATCCTTATCGCCACCCGCCGACTGGGCGGCGAACTATGATTGCTATGGGGGGTTACGATCTTCGAGGGGAGGATTTTTCAGAGATCTTCTCCCCCTTATGTTCCTATACAGATAGTTGATAACATTGTCGTGCAACCAACTGACTACTTAAAAGGTCGACATGCCCAACACTGGTCAAATAGCTGACCATTTGGTGGTAGGTCGAAGGGACAGCCTTCATCGAGTGCAGCCAGGACAGCCCCATTATGGCATTGTAAGACCCCAAGTCTTCAACAATTGAGAACAAAACTTGTTGTGTGACTAGCCCTACCTTTACAGGGAACGCGACATCCCCTAGAATTATGGTAGTTGCTCCATTAAAACATGAGGAAGGATTATTTCGATTTGGTCAGCTTACTGAGGAAGTTTCATCTACTTGGTATTAGTTGTAGGAAGTATGTCGTACCGGGGTCCACCATTCACCTGTGCACATAAAACATCATTAATATCTGGGGGTGAGCCGGTGCCTCAAAGTAGGACACGAATCTATTCGGGTTGATAGGAGGAAAGGATATGGGGCCATCTATGGGCTTGGTTTCTTCATGGCTACCTTCTGTGTGGATAGTATTAATCCTAGCGTTAACTGTGGCAACTCTTAAGATCTTCTTTTGTTGGCGCTTCAACTGATACTGGTCATCAGACGGGCAGCCTAGTATATAATTTATGGCTAGTCTGGAATATGTCAGGATTGCTGCTCCGACCATAACTCTATCTACTGCTTGCCTTGATTCTTCTCCATGGTCAACTTCTTTGATATACCTCTGGAGGTGTCTAGCCTTGATCATCTTTTCCACCAAGAATTTTAGGCTTCGACACTTGTCGGTCTCATGCCCATGATCTCCATGATAACTGCACCATAAGGATTTGTTTCTTTGGGAGGGATCCGTCTGGATTGGGCATGTAACTCAATTAGACACTAGTAGTTATTTCCCCAGTTTGTAGTATAAGAAAAGTAAAATTTTTATTTTAGAATATAAATGCTAAGTAAGAAAAAGGATAAAGCTAGGGATTAGTGCTGAAGCCAAGGATAAAATGGTAGAATTATAAAATGAGGACCCGAGAGTGTAACATAAGAAGAAGATATGTTAAAGTGAAATATGATCAGTTATATTTGCAAATAAAATGAAAATGAAGGACTAAAATGCAAAGGGAAAAAGATTAAATAAAAAAGATGATAAGGCCAAACAAGGCCTTAGAAAAATCCCATTTTTAGGTGAGAGTTAGGCATTTCATATTTGAGAGAAAAAAAGAGAAAGAGATAAAAGGCAAAGAGAAGAAGAAGAAGGAAGAAGGAAAAGAAGGAGAAGTTCAGGTCTGGAAACTATTTATGTGAGGAAACTATAGTAAGGATGTTAGTTTGGAAGTTTGGATACTTGTTTGGAAGTTTGGAACTTGATATGTGTTAGTTTGGAACTTTGGTATGGAAATTATATGTGTTTGGATCTCATGTTTGGAATTACTTGTCTAAGTTGGGTTAGGAAAACCCTAACTCTTCAATACATGTGTATTTTGGTTGGTTTAAGTTAGTTTTAGGGTCTTGTTTCGAAATAGTGTGTTTTGGTTAAAAGAGTTAGGTGAAGGCGGCTTAGCGGCAATTTATGTTTAACTCGACACCCCTGCGCTTTGGCGTGAGAGTCCACCTAGGCATGAGCTCGCCTAGCGGGAGACACCTTCACCTAGGCGAACCCGAGGTCAAATTTTCTAAACTATCCTAGTCCGCTAGAGCTAGCATGCTCAGCTGGCGGCTCCTTTAGGCGTATGAAGCCGCCTAGGCATACTAAGCTACTGTTTAGTTTTCTCTCTTAGTTAAGTCTAACAATTGTCCATTGGATTAATGAGGATCCTAATAAGTGAATGAAAGAGTTCGTACAAGTATAAACGTTATATGAAAAATATTCAACACCTCGGCGATCTAGTCGTTGGGCAACATTGTTTCTTTCCCTCTTTTGCTAATGGGATTAAGAATGACAAAATGATTTCTTAAATACACATATAATTGTATGCCTACTTGTGATCGAATAGTGAATGAATGAGCATCTACGATCAATGCCCGACACTTACGCTGGTGCTCACGACATACATTATATGAGGCGGGCCGTCTCGATCAATGCCGACACTCAGGCTAGTCTTTATGACACTTCTAATGCATTGAGGCGAAGCAAATCTCTAATTAGTGCCTCGGCACTCCTGCTAGTCACTACGACATACATTCACGTGGGCACACCGTCTGTTCGGTATCGTCTGGTACCTTGGGTATGACCCAGTATTAATGTCCTTCTCATTCGGTATTAAAGATTACATGCGAGGAAAATAACATATGTTGTATACCCCGAATAATAAGATACATGAAATGAAATGATAGAATACGAATGATAAATAAAGTAAACATAACAAAATCGATACGTATGTTTTGTATTGTACCCTCGGGTACTCCCTGTATATGATATCTGTTCTGAACTCCTACGGGAGATATGAAAGTTCCATTACAAGAATTATGTACATGAAAACTCTGTTATAGAATTTTGTATACGTAAATTCTGACATATGCTTTATGATATATGTATTACGTAAATGTGGACCCTTCCAGTAGCCTATCTATTTCCCACTAAGCTATAAGCATGGGTGTTTCATCATCTTAAAATTATCCCGAAGGGGACATACATGGCATTCGCATCGACCGGGCCAACACATCCGTAGGAGTTCACCTAATGTAGGTTTTGAATTTGATTTTGTAATGTAAATGTAAAAGTTTTTGTAATAGTGAAAGTTATTTATGTATAAGTAAATGGGACTCAGGAATATGTATAAGATAACTAACCACCACTACGGTGGTGGTATTGGAAATTTACCTTTCCTTATGGTTGTTGTTAAATGGGTCCACCAATGTCAGAAAGCGGTGAATGAGTCCACAGTCCATAGCCCAGGAGGCTACTATCTTCGCCCAGGCGGGGGTAGGGGCATGATAGTGCAGGCCATTTGAACTTTGGCAAGTCGCTGATGATGGGCAATAACTTCTCGTATGAGATGTTTAGGGAGGTGAATTGTGGGAGCTCTCTCCTCTTAAGTATTAATCACCAAAGGCGCTTTCACTCTACGCCTTGACCTTCAACAAACTCGACGAAGCTTCTTCCTAAGATGGCTTATTTCCCTGTTGTTTGGTTTGTAATCATGGTATCCTAGAGTTCTTTACATGGATATTATCCTCCGGCATTAGCAAGGAATTACTTATCGGCTACGTCTATACAACTCTTCCAATTTTCTTTGGTGGGTGCAAAGGCATTGAATGGAAGAAATGAGTAGATGGTCCAAAGCTTCTCTTGAAGTTTTAGAGGCGCATCCATGCTATATGATTCTACCTACTGAACGACTTGTCGAAACCTCCTAGTGAAATCTCGAATAGACTCCCCTTCCTGCTGCAGAATAGTTTACAGAGAGCTAATGTTCCTCTTTTGTCGCACTGAACAAAGATACTACGATATGAATGTGGCCCATAGTTCATTGAACAAATTTATTGAATTATGCAAGAGCTTGTGAAACCAAGCTAACACGAGGCCATGAGCTAGCCGAATAATTTGCATAACGCGGCATCGTTGTCGGCATTCAGTATCATCGCCTAATTATAGTGCAGCATATGATAGTAAGGGTCATCAGAGCCATCATACGTGGCGAAAGCTGGTATGAAAAACCAGTGAGGTGGCTCAAAATCCCAAGAATGTCTTGCCCGAGGCGAGGGAGCATGTCATCGGTGCGCAAGTGGGTTATGCGACATATGCAGAATGGCCTTGTGCTAAGGTAGGATGTACAAAGCGAGCATTTGTGGTATCATGCGTGTGGGCGATGCGGGTATCATACCTTAATGTCTGGAGCCCATTCTAGGGGCCTAAGGCGCGTTACGCTTCTCCTCCCTCCACTCCCTCCTTGCCTTCGCGAAGGATGCACCACCGCGGCATCACTAAGGGGCGGGGGGAGATGTGGCGTTTTTGTAGGGCAGAAATTCCGATTTACGAAAAAAGGCAAAATCGTATTTAGGTTACAAAAATTGTAATTCGGGTTAAAAATTCAAATTTATTCTCTAGATCTTGGATGACTAGCAGTTTCACCGTTGGAATCGTCTGTAAATCTAGCTCGCATTATTGAATTTCGTCGAATTAGGGACGGTCGGAGTTGGCGCGTTTTGAGCGTCGCGATTTGGGTGCGTAAGCAATTTCGATGAGACCCAGTCAATATACCAGTACTCATGTGCCATAAAGTGGTATGAGTAGAGAAATGATGAAAATGGACGGAGAGATAGTGCGAATGTGGCAGGAAAAGAATAGACATAATGGTCATTTGGGTTTGATTTAAATGATAATAAGACCAAACACTAAACTAGTGTTTGTCTTTCTCCCAGCTAAAAGTAACAGGAATTGAGAAAAAAAAAGATGCAGTAGGTTCAAAATCTAGTTTTAGAGAGAGAGTATCGAACTTCTCTCTCTAAGTTCCATTAATCAGACCATCGGGGAAGTCTTCGAGGCAGAAGGGAAAGATGCTTTCTGCAGCGGAGAGGCGGCTCACAGCGTGAACCGCGGTTTGGGGTTTTGACGGAAACTCCATTGAGGTAGGAAGTTTCTCCCTACTTGGGTTTACATTTTATTTAAGTGTTTTTCAATGTTCGGTTAGCTTAAAGGCCTTGAGCAGTGGTTTGATCGAGATCCTGGCTTTGGGGTGGGTGGTAATTTATTGAGATCAAAAAATGTCGGTGTGAGTGAGGGGCTGTTTAGGTGTTTTATTTCACAAATTATGTGAGTAAATAAGCCATATTGATTGGAATGAGACGGGGAATGGCCAAATTGAAACCGGGTTCATAAAGTGAGCCAGACGATTAGTGATTTTAAGGGAATAGTAGCGGGGTTTATTATTAAGAATAGTGTTAAAAATAAAATTTTAATGAATTATTAATGTGTTGGTCGAGTGATTCAAAGTCGAGATTGCTTGTGTTTGATCATTAGCCCATGAGCTAATTTGATGTGAGTAATGCGTAATTACATAACATGATTGTGTGATTAATTTATGTGAATATATGCATGTTTATATATTTACATATAATGACTAGCAATGGAATTATCATGCATTAATGTTCAGAAGCGTAGGGCGATGAGAGTGAGTGCATAGGTGAATCCCCAGAAAATGGTTGGTTGTCTAAAAGTAATAATTATCGGAGTGATCCGCTGAATATCAATCATGAAGGCGGCCCGGTGATATACATCGGAGGTGATCCGTAAATAATATCGATCATCGGAGCGGTCAGATTGATATATATACATCGGAGGGTTGTCCCGCAGGCAAATAAACATAATTCTCATACGGGGCTTAGGCGAGGTGTGGGGAGGAGTCGATGAGGACTCGGGTACGAGATGATCAGTTAGACATTCAAGTAGGATCATGCATTTGCTTGAATGTGTGTTTATTTGGAGCATTGCATTGCACTTAGGTGGAGAGTAGCCCACTTAGGGTGATTCCACTACTGAGCATTAGCTCACCCTGTCGAGGGATATTATTTTACAGGTACATGGGGCGTGCGAGGGACGGCTCGTCTAAAGGCTGGGGTTCCCAGAAGAAAGCTGGGATTGTGGCTTTTGGGCTATGATGTATTACATGTATTAAATTGTTTTAATTTTAATATGTATGTTGTATAAAGTAAAAATTTGAACTCTTGAACTATGGTTGGATAGTTGGATATATATACATTATTATGAGTATTGGTTATGGCCCAGTAGGTACATTTTAATGATAGACATATTGGAATTTGTTTGGGACCGGGGTTTTATACGAGGTTTTGTATTTTGGTAGAGCTCCCCCGCGCAAAGGGAGACTACGCGTTTACTGTGAAAAATGTCGGGTCACCGCCGTTCCACGAGTATTCCATGGTTAATGGTGGTCAGCGGACCGGATCGGGGTGTATCCACACCGCTAGCGTGATTTGGTCTTTGTGCTCTCAGGAGCCTTCTTTTCTAGTGAGAGACCACGAAGAATTGTTTGAGACTAACTCATCATCCTCACCCCAAAGATTCGCATCGACATCGATTGGGGATAATGGGCTACTTCCCCTTTATTACGGCGATCGGATATGCGGATCTCGGCAAGGCTATCTCGTGCATCTTTTCCAAGATAGCGATTTTTCTCTATCTTAACTGTATTTGGTCATTCTCTTGCTGTGGCGTTCGGCATGTCCCTTCTGACTTCTTCATTTGTCTTGCTTGCTTTTTCTGTTTCTTCTCCATGTCTTGACACCCGATGGAAGGTATTATGTCTACATTATTAGATCATTAGGATTGCTTGACATTCTGCAGTTGTGTCTCTGGATGAATCAAATATGGAAGAGCGGCAAGTCCATTGATGAAACTACTAGTCAATGATTCAAAGTCGAGCCTTGTGCCTGTAAGGACCTTGATGTCGGAACCTGGGCATTAGCGTATGACGTGAACTTGCTAAAAGGTGATCGTGACGATGTGCCATCACCTCTCGATGATTAAGTCGGCGAAGATGGGAAGAAGAAGCAAGAGTTTTTGCTCGGGTTCGGATCCCTTATCTGATGGGAGATCTTCATGATTTATGGGCATAGTTCGATCTTCCCTTAATTTAGGAATAAAATCTCTTAATTTTAGGGGATAAAATCACTTTCTTCCCATTGATAATGCCTTTTTTTCAAGCAGGGCCAAGAATTTGGAGCGTGTAGGGGTGTTGGGGCTGGACCGGATTCTTTGGCGGGCTAGGATGCGGAGGCTTTTGGATCGTACAGGCTGAGTATGAGCTGGCTGCTTGATACCGATCACACGCAAACAGCAGTGCATTAGCAACTGCAAAAACAAGGAAGAAGGGGTCGGCGGGTTTGTGCCGGGTCGCCCAGCTCAGATCACACAAGTCGGTTTCTTCCCAGAGGAAAAAGAAACATTAGCAGAGGCGATGTGTTTGCATACGAGTATGCCTCTAAGAATGTGTGTGTAAGAATGCGTATGAGTATTGGCGTCTAAGAGTGCGTACCTTTCACGGATGGGGTGGTCATGTATTTATAGTAGATGCTTAACCAGTTGGATTGTGATTAGGACTCACTCCCATTGGTTGGGATTTTCTCTTTATCCATATCAGATTTGGTAATGGATTTAGAAAGAACAGTTTATCTGGGATAATCTTCCTTCCTTATTGGGCAGATCCAACTGGCGATGATCTTTTATTATTTTCCTTTCCTTATTGATAAGATTTGATTGGATCGGTAGGATGAGCGTCTTGTTAGGGGTTATTACATTTTGCGTTAATGGCTTCAATCGACTTGCTTGGTATGACCTTAATTTGTCGAGATCGTATTTTAGGCTGCGAGTACAGTGCGAGGGCAGTGTGCATTGGATCTTATTGCTTCTTTGGTCTTGTGATTAGACCTTTGAATCCTTATTTTTCAACCACATCACCTATCGAGGATTAACCTTAGAAAGAAGGAATTTGGGTAGGGAATCCATTGTGCAAATGTCTCTTTTAACGTATTTTCGCCTTTATATACTTATCACGTGGCACTAGGTTCTCGACTTCTTTCGCGGTCTTGCACTATACACTCGAGTTCCTTGTTTGACCTTTTATCGTAGAGTCTTTTTATGCTTTTCAGGTGCTTCTTTTCGTCTTTTTCCTTGAAGTTCTTGCGTCTCTGCTCTCGGCGCTTTTTGATTGGTACGACGAGGCACTAGGGTTAAATTGGCCCAGTTTTTCTTCCCTCTTTTCTTGTTTGTTTTGCTATGGGATACAGGGTTGTCTTCTTAACTGTGTATCGGTGATGGCTCTTTGTTTGTTCCCGATCCTACACGTTTGGGGGTGCCTCTAGCCATCCGGTTCTGATTGATCGTCGGGACAGCTCACGGTCCTTCCTTTGGATAAAGGTAAGGGGATAATAAACTAATCAATATCTGGGGTCGGATTATCTCGAGATCTGAACTATCAGGCATCTTTGTAAATGTGGGTCTGGCAGAGAGATTTGAGCCTTTCAAATTAATAAGGGTTACCTTTGTTGGATATTCTGAATACCACCCCCAGTGTCGAATATGGTCCCAGACGTTTTTGACCCTTTATGTGATTCAGGTACCCGAGATGGTGTGTTTTCTTTGGGGTCGCCTTTGAGAATGGTCTTCGTTTTCCACTGCATCCTTTTATAAAGGGTGTCTTGCAACACTTCAACGTCTGTCAGCTGACTCGCGCCCGACGGATGGGGGTATTTGGTGGGCTATTAGTCTTCTTTAGGGACGAGGGCTTGGTGTCCTAGCATCGCTTTGCTCCTTCCTTTTTAACCCGAGAAGCTACTTAGGAGCTTCCTTTATTTTTCTAGACGCCTAGAGCTCCTTTGGTGATCTCTGATCTCCATAACCCATAGGTCATGGAAGGGTCGGTATTTCTTTAATTACTTGATCATGGCCCGGGAATATGATCCTTTTAAACCAACGACACTACGCAGAGTGATTGGCTTAGACCACCCGATAATATCATGATGTCGCTCTGTTTTTTTTTTTAGTATAAGTTGTGTGGAAGTCGTTGAATGTTTGATCTTGCATCCTTCTCATGCTTCGGGTGCTCGGGTTGACCTGTGGCGGGGATAATGTCCGCCAGCCGGCGCGTTGGTGAGATGTCCGCTCGTCCTTACGCGGAGCTGATTAAATCGGACATTCCTGGCCCTTCGAATTTGAGGTCTGCTCGTTCTGGTACTTCGAGGTCGTTTCCTTCTTCACGCAAAATCTCTCTGGCAGGCTTTGCGGCTTCTCACTAGGGGAGAGATTTTGTTCGATTAGGGACGTTGTCTCGGAAGCCTCCCGGAGTGTGAAGCAAAATCCACGGGCTCCGTGAGAGGGATCTCGGCGGTTTTAGCGGGGTTCCAAAATTGGGCGTCCGAATTCTTTGCCGAGCGGCCTTCGGGCGCGGCTTGTGGTGAGGCCCTGTAGTTCTGAGGCTTCGCCGCCTCCCTTTTGAGTGCATCACGGAGGCGAAAAGTCTTTTGGTGGAAGCCCAGGGGCGACCATTGAGGCGAGTTGTGCCTATCAGTCACGGAATCGCCGAGAGTGCTAAAGCCTCCTCCTCGAAGGCGAAAAAGTTGAAAGAGCAGCCGGGTTCGAGTTAGCGAAAGGGCGAGGACTTTTTGCTTTCAACGGCGAACTAGCGTGGTATGATCGTCCCACTTTAAGGATTCGATCTTGAGAGGTCGAAAGCAACGCTGTTGATGAAGCCTTGACCTTATCCCTCGAGGGTTCGGTAAGTTCACGTATCTTGTCGCATCTAATTCCATCTTGATCCCATGTTGGATATTGTTGACATCTTGTCCGATCGCGGGGTAGCCATTCATTTGAAGAAGTGCGTAGAAAAGAGCCCAACTAAGCGAAGCATGTAAAATCGCGCCTTTATAAGGCGAGGCGGCTCTTTCATTTACAGCGGAGGCGGGCGCAGGGCGGGTGCGATATATATGTTTGAGGAGGTGGAGGCGACTCATCCGTCTAAAACATATCACGTCGGCCGTGTCGGAAGCTGAGCAGTAGGGAGATGAAGTTGAAGTGGCTTGACGGCGGTGAAAGCCCGAGCTTAGGTTCGGAGTGAGCTCGGGTTGCGCCAGGGTTTGATTGAAAGTCGGGACGAGGGCAAGGCTGCCCCGAGATAGGCTTGAATGGTTAGGGACGAGCTCATTACAATCACGAGGCGAGTTGTTTGGGGGTCTCGGAGAATACGATCGCGGTGGCCGATCCTAAATGATAAGATGATCTGTTTGGAGCGACGTCGTGAGGCCTCCAGTTAGGGCGTTCTTGGGGTGGCTTGTCGTGAGGCCTCATTTATGAATTCGGTAGACGTCGAGATGAGGAGTGTCGGATTGCGTGGGGACCTTCATCGACAAAAGTAACTGGTTGCTCGGAGGATGAAGTTATTGGAAAATTTAGGGATCGAGCGGCAGCTCGATTGAATTTCGGGTGTAGCTTGCTTTTCGGTAATTTTGTCGGCGTCTATTCTGACTTGGACTTCAACTTCGATCTCCCAGTGACGAGGAGCGAAGGGTGCATCTCTGGCGATTATCTTTGGGGAGCACGGCGCCCTGGCCCCGGTTCCACTCCCTCTTCATCGTGCGCTCTCACTCCTTCGAACCGATCTCCTGTGTTTGTCTTTGCACATCCCGGCGTCGACTTTTACTTTCCTTATATGTACTCTGTTTCCTCTTTAATCGGGCTTGGGATCCGGCATATAGTCCTCACTTTTAATAATATTCATTTTTTTATGACTTGTGTTCTCAGCGAAGTATTTAAGCTTTTCTTTATGAATTGTATGGCATGGATCGAGTGCGAGATGGCGATTAAGCTGCGTCCCGGATTTAGTCGTTGATGCTTTGTAAATTTAATTTGTATGAAATTTGGACCGATTCTTAAAAATTTATATGTTGCGCATATAATGGTAGAGCTCGTCCAAATGTATTTGTTGGTCGTCGATTTTCACGAGTCGAAAATGATGCTGGGGCTGCGTAGCTTTGTTCGAGATGGAGCTCGTCCCGATGCGGTGGCGGCCCTACGTCATCGATTTTGCGAGCTAAGTTAACTCCCTAGGGCTGCGTAGCTATTAAAGTGAGCTACGTCAATGAGTACGCTAATTTTCGTCGTCGACTTTCACGGGTGCGAATTGATTCCTCGAGTACGTATGCTTTGTTACTAAGCGAGCTCGTCGATGAGGCTGGCGATCTCCGTCGTCGACTTGCTTGAGTGTGATTCAACAGGTTGGCCCATGACTGTGTAGGTGGATGAGCTCGTCGGTCGCGGTAGCTCAGATCTATGCGAGCAGTGGGTGGGCTCGTCCATGTGAAATCTTGGGGAAGAGCTCGTCGGTCGCAGCTGTTTGGGGCGAGGCAGTTCATGTGAGCTGGCGGGAAGAGCTCGTCGGTCACAAGCTGTTTGGAAGGGGCTCGTCCGTGAGCTGGTGAGAAGAGCTCGTCGGTCGCGGTAGCGTCGACTTCGTTGGGCGTGGCTGTGGCCCGAGTGGATCACCTCGTCAAAGCGAGCTACTTGGCTCCTGGCGCTGTGGCCTTGGTGGCAATGTAGCCTGAGTTGATCTGACTCGTTTAGGCAGCGTGGCCTGTGCTGAGTGGATCACCTCGTCAAATTGAGCTGCGTGGCTCGGCGTGGCGCCAGTGGCAATGGCGAGGTTGATCTGACTTCGTTTAAGCGGTGTGGCGTCTTTGGGTGGATCCACCTCGTCGAGTGGCTGCGTGGCTCGGGCGTTGTATTGCTTAATTGTGATGTAACTGGTGCGACTCGTTTAGAGCGGCGTGGCACGTCTTTGAGTGGATCACCTCGTCAAATTGAGTTGCGTGGCGCTCGGCGCTATGGCCTTGTGGTGGCGATGTGGCTGAGGCGATCCGGGCTTTCGTTCAAAGGCGGGGCGTGGCTTTGTCTTTGGAGTGGATCACCTCGTCCGAGTGGCTGCGTGGCTCCGGTATTTGTGTGGCTAGCATGGTGGCGGTGTGGCTGGCGTCGACTCGTTTAAGGCGGCGTGGCTTTGTGCAGTAGGCCCGAGCTTCGTCGATGGTGGCGTTCGGTAGAGTGGCGATGGCGGGTGCGACCGTGCGCTTTATTTGGTCGACTCTAAAGCGGCGTGGCGCTATGCAGTAGGCGAGCTCGTCCATGGTGGCGTTCGGCCAGTGGCGTGTGGTCGGTGGCAAAATAGCGGCACGGTACGGTCGACTCACGAGGCGTCATGGCTGTCTTGGTAAGATGGGCTCGTCGATGGTGGCGTTCGGTAAGTGGCGGAAGTGGCCCAGAGTGGCAATGTAGCTGGTGATGGAGCTCAGAGCGGCGTGGCTGTCTGCGATGGAATGAGCTCGTCGATGAGGTGGTGCTTGGCTCCTTGGGCACGTCTGTTTGGGTTGGGCTAGCTCGCGTCCGTACGTCGACTTGATTTCCTTGGAAAGGTGCGAGCGTCTTTAATCTTGATTGATGGAGAATTTGGGCATTGAAGACCTTTTAACTGACCTTCTGCCGTGGTAGCTTCATCGCTAATGAGTTTCGTTTTTTGAATACTTTGGCTTTTATTAAGTACGTAACTAGAGTGCGTGCAGATGGGTATCGAAGTACACAGTCGTCTTCATTGGGCATCCACATGGAGATTCTGGAGCGGTCCTGTCGGCTTTCTTCTTGTGGGAGTTGTGTTTTCCACTGATCTCCCATGGGGTCATGTTATTCCACAACCGTCTTTGGGAATGCGTCCCGAGAGAGGCGGTGCATCTCTTACCTTTGCTCTCTGTTTTTATTCTCTTCTTACTCCTCTTTTCTTATACTCCCTGCTTCTCTTCTCCGCTACTCCTTCTCATGCTTTTCATCTTTCCTTTCTTATTTTTTCCACTTCATTCTGTCTTTCTCCTTTGTCTTTTGCTTCCTTACTCACCTTTTTTTTTTAAGGAGCGCATGCGTGTGCTTTTCAGATGTAGGAGATGATCTGGCCCGATTATGTCTTTGGTTGTAATCAATTGTAATCCGATTGTAATAAAGAAACTTTTCTTTTCATAATACATGAACCTTCTTATTATGCCTTTTCGATTTTTGTATATCGAGCGTATGAGATGTCGGCCAATGTCAATGACAAATACTCGACTCGCCATCTAATAATTAACAAGGCTATATTACAAGCCCAGGCACTTATTGTTAAGAAGCGCTTAAGGTCTTTCGCATTCCACGTATCTTCTTGAGATTTTTTCCCTCTTGTTTGAGTTCATAATTGCACGGTCTATGACTCGAGGATATGATGTAAGGACCTTCCGGTTGAAGGCTAGTTTTCGATGTTGGATTCTTCCTCGCTGGCAGGAGCTTCTTTAAGACTAAGTCGCCCGGCATGTAGCTCCTGGGCTTGACTTTTTTATTATAGTACCTTGCTGTTTTCCTTTGATACTCCTCCATGCGCGCTGAACACACTTTCGGCACTTTTCATCAGGGTTCTAAGTTTAGGCGAAGGGCCTCGTCATTATGCTCCTCGTCTTAACTTCGATTAAGAACTTTATTCAACTTTCCGCGAGGGCTCTTTCGGTGCCAAGGCTAGGGCAAGCGGGGTTTCCCGAGTTCTTGACCTGTGTTGTCTGGCAGGCCCATAGTACCTCGGGAGGCATTCTGCCCAATTTTCCCTTGGGTCTTCCCGACTTGAGTGTGAGCGGCTTTAAAGGGGGTTCGATAGTGACCGGCTGTCCATTTTTATTACGGTGTCTTGAGGGGCGAGTAATAATTTTTAATTAGAGCTTCGGCACAAAAATCTACGAATTTAAGCGTTGTTGAATTGTTTTCCCCAGTTTAATGCATTACCATGGCTCTTCGGGATGCAATTTTTGCGTAGGATGGCTCGCCACACGAGAATGCGTATCTTTTGCTGCGTAATTGTGGCTAAAGGCTCGACACGCCGCTTGGTGAAGTAATCCTTTGCGGCGATTATGAATTTGGCCTTTACCAATGGGCGGGGGTCCCGATATGTCGACCAGGTGTTGGAAAGGCCCGGACTTGTGATCGTGTTAAGGGCTGGCCCGGAGCGTGAGATCTTGGCGTGCTCTGGCCGGATCTGCATTTCTTATTAAGTGGTTGCATCCTTGGTATGGTTGGCGGTGATATCCTGCCTTAAGACTTTCTGCTAATGCGAAACTCGATATGATTCCGCGTATACCCTTGTGTACTTCTCGTGCGTGCCCAGGTGTCCTCTCCGCTGATGCATTTAAGGAAGGGTGTAAAAAATCCTCGCTTTGTGAGCTTCCTTTATGATTAATTGAACTGGTAGGCCTCGCCCTTATTTTGGGCGCGCTAACTTTGAGATTCGTCACGAGTGACTTAAGTCATTATATAATTCAAATGGGGTCGATCCATTTCGACGCAGTTCTACCGGGCGACCGCCATGCTATAAGGATCGATGAGGTTCAGCAGTATTCCATGGCGTCGACTGCGGGGTCTTCTGTGAAAATTTGTGGGTAGCTTGCGAGGCTTACGCTCGGGAATTCTACGCTGCGGGGACATGTTTGAGCTGAACTTGACACAAATTTCTTTAATAAATCAGCGGACCTTTTGGAGGTATAAGATCATCCCTTTCACTTTTAGCCTACGTGAGGTGTCTTGTTGTCTTACCACCCAGTTGATCCTTGCTTAAGACTCTCTAAGTGATCGACCTAAATGAATGGCGGGATTGGGGCTTCTTATGATGCCTCGTACTTTCAGGAAACTAGTTGTTAGATGTATGGAATCCAGTCCCCGAGTGCATTACTCGATATATTCCTTACGGGAGGGTTGGGATCAGACACACTCCGCTCCGCCCAAATTGGGGCTCCATCTGCAGAGAGTTTCCAAGTGCGGAAGGTCGGTGTGCTGGGCATCCACTGGCAGTTCCGTGATGTAAACTCCATGACGAAGTCGGCTAGACTGCTAGTGTGGTTTTGACGATGTCGATCATCGAGACTTCGCTCGACTCATATTACTTCATTCGGTCTGCGGGATCTACAGTTTATCATATGCCCTTTAAATTGGTACTCTATTGGGACATGGTATGAGCTTGGAAATACGAGGCGGGCTTAAAATCCACGATTCATAGACGAGTCGTGCCATTCTTGAAATTACCCTCCTCCCTCTGCTCCTCAGAGCTCATTTGTGATATGGCGGATGCTGGGCTAGCTCTTTATCTCGGCGAGGACTGACCTTGGTTGAAAAGTTCGTCTGACCCAGTATAGAGTGAGGGCTCAGCTTGTGGAGCTTCTAGAATGAGAGGACTCGATATGTCTTGTCTGAGGTAGCTATTGTACTTTGGGTTCACATTGAAGACACCTTCGAACTTGGAAGAAAGGGTGGCATTTATCACTGCCTTAGATCTGAGCGGCTTAAAGGCTGCGATCCGCACGTGGTGTTGGACCTCCGCTGTCACGATGGTGATGGCATGCTGGCCAGTGCGCTGGCTGTTTGGGTTTACTCGATTCCCCCGGACATTATGAAACGAAATTTTTCGGTGACAATAGAAGGCACATTGGTAGGTTGAGTTTCATATTGCATTTCGCCAGGATGGGCGCTGGAAGTGGCGTGCGGAAGTGGCGCATGGTGGATTTTACGACGCCGTGCATTATACCCTCCATAGTTGCGCACATGCGCCCACGGAACATCGGGTTTACTAACCTAGTAGGTCGCTCTGTGCGTTCGCTAAGTCGACGGCGTGATCGCGTTCGGTTCCCTGTCTTTGTAATGACGAGATTTCTTGGTCATGAGGTCCATCGCGTCTGGTTGTAGCAGGAAAGAGAAAATGCATCCATAAAGCGAAAGTTCGTGGCCGCGGTGGCGTGTGATGAGGTCGATTCTTGTGAAGGGAAGGCGTCGCCCGGGCGTGCTTTGTTTATGTCCGATTGAGTCGATCTGGTCGCCACTTGCCATTTGGCACGAAGCGAGTCTGACATTAATGATACTTAGGGATATTCTACCTCTCGATCGGCTCACGCGGAGGAGCTTCTTAGATCTCCTCGTTGATGGCTTTTGCCTTTAGCGCGAAGCTCTGCGAGTTTTGCTTGGCCAGGTTTGAAGGATGGGTTGGTGTTGTCATGGTGATTCTTGTAGGGTTAATTCCTCTCATGTTTACTTTGCTTCCATGCAGAAAGTGTCCTCCTGTCCCAATCTTAAAGCGGAGTGAGGAGGCTTTTGAGGTCTTCGTAGTTTGGGCCGTGTAGGCGAGATCGTGGGGTGAAATCATCAGGCGATCAGGTTAGTTCCTCCAGGGGCTCGGGTAGGGTGAGCACCTCGTCGCCTTGTCCCGAAACTTGTCCTCCATTCCGTTGTCGGCGCTCTTTGTTTCATGGGCGTAGCATTCCACAACGCATGATCTCCTGGACCATCTGCTCCATGTATGGTTAGAATTTGATTATCATATGTGATAACTCGGGGGGATGGCTTTTTGTTGCATTGAGAGAGTTTTGGCAACATGTGTTATATAAGCTAGCAGGCGTGATAAGGAACCTTCTTTGTTCAGGTCGCGGCAAGAGCATGGGGTGACCTGGTTGAATCGAGCTGATGGTAATACCTTTTCTCTGAAAACCCACGGATGTGTGTTGACGGGTTCCCAGCTTTTCTCTCGATACCCGTTTGTCGAATCTTGGCGAAAATGATGTCGGTGAACTCGGGTTATCAATTAAAACCCAGATGAAGGCTGTGTTGGCCCTGATCGCGCGAACTTCTGATGGGTCATCATGGGGGTCGCGGCATCCCTCGAGTTTGAGTCGAGAGCGTGATGGTAGCGAAGTGTCGGTCGCGGCGGTTTAGATCTTTGCACATGTTTGTTACCGATATGATGCTGCGCGGGTGTTGCCGGCCGACGATTCTCCTCTCACTGCGAATCCTCGAGATCACGTGGATTTCTCAGGGGTTTTGCAGTGTGAGTCGTCGTTTGTCGGCGGTGTTGTTAGTCGGGGCACAGTTCGATTACGGGCTTGACTTTGGGCACGGTCTGAGCGATTCTAGGCTTGGTTCCACACCCAGGAGATGTTGTAGCTTGAGAAGCCTTGGGTATCCGCGTTGTATTAAGTATTATATTTCTCTTTTCAGTTGTATACAATTGTTCGTGCGATGCGTAATCACTAGCAGATACAATATTTGGTGTTGCTCCATGTGGCGGGATCGATTTCATCCCGAGTTGGCCATGCAAAGGCACTCGGGTTGTGCCATGCGGGACCTGCGACACGAGGCATTAGGGAGTGAAGCGGCGGGCGATAGCGTCGTCATCTTTCAAATTGTGGTGGGCCCAGACGGTCTCTGATTCCCCCACCTTTTAGGGGATCGTTCTTGATCTTTTCTTGGGGATTTTTCTTGGTCGTCTTGTCTTTTAGGGCTTCGTCCTGTCGTTTAATGCGTCGTGCTACTCTCTTTTCTGAGGTGAAGGCTCTCCTCTTGGATATGAGGGCTTCCCTCGTAGTTTATATTTCTACGCTTTGGTGAGTACCTCGGCCGTACTTGCGGGGGTTCTTCGAGGATGGAAAACATCGGATCCTTTGGTTGCACTCCTAACCTACGTGAATCTTTGTGATGGCCAATTTTCATCGGGTCACGTCTATCTTCGGGGTTCCGGCGTTGAATCTTTGCACGTATGACTTAGGGCTTTCTGCGAGCCACAGCGACGGTCGAGTAGATGGTAACTTCGGCTTCTGTGCGTCTTGGCTCGATGGGGAAGTGGGAGACGAGCCTTGATGGATAGTTCTACGAATGAAGAGATCGATGAAGGGGGATTACATTAAACCGGGCTAAAGAGTACGGGCGCAGTGTAGTGGCGAAAGCCACTTGCCGTCTGAGGGTCTTGATACCCATGCAACTCCATTTGATTCTTGTAAGTATTATTGAGATGGTCGACCCGGGATCTTTAGCATCGCCGAAAGTTTCCACTGTGGCATTCGAGATTTTCTTTGGAAGCGTATAGCGTAACACCTCGTGAGAAGGGTATTTGATTCGGTTTGTTGTACGAGGCCCTCCATGGTGTCGGGCGCGTCCTTAACCATCTCACTCACGCGGTCGAGCTCCTGTTGAAGACTCCTAAACCTCTGCTCCCATGATTGCTCTTACGTCCCAGGTGGGGGATGGTGTGGTTCTTAGTTCGACCCTCCCGGCGTTGCCGTTTCTTCCTCAGCGAGGGGCTAATTGTGGTCATGCCCTCTGTTTGGGCCCGGACTCCCCTGCAGCCGTCACACGGGAATGTCGTGACGTGTGTCGTCCTTAGGTGGGACGATGTTATGACAACTTCACGGGTCTGTCGTGTCTCAGGTGGATCTTTGTTTAATGCAGTAGGCGCCAACTCTTCATCGGGCGTTGGTTGGCGAGGCGGAGTGCTTCCGCCGTTCGTATTGGCACCGCATTGCCTAACGTCCCGGAAGGCCTCTTTGTCGCATTGCCTGGTGGATTCTGCATCCTTGGTGGATTGGCGTTGCTCTGTGTTCGGTCGATACCATCGTGGCGAGAAATCGGTTATATTTATAAAGCGTCGTTCCCACAGTGGCGCCATTGATGATGCCTTTTTCTTGGGCGGGTGGAGCGTGAAGGGGTATTAGAAATTTGGACCGGGATTCTTTGACGGGCTAGGATGCGAGGCTTTTGGATCGAATTTGGGCTGAAGTATAGTACGCTCTGTCTGCGTCCTGCGAGCGGTCATTAGCAACTCCTCTGCAAAAACAAAGGAAGAAGGGGGTCGAAATTTGATAAGGTAGCCTCTCCGATGCTTAAGTTAGTTTCTTTCTAAGAGGAAAAAGAAACATTGCTTAGAGGGCGAATGTGTTGTGTCAGCATGCGATTCCGACGAGCCACATTAGGCGGATCGACCGGTTTAGGGACGAGAACATATACTGGGACTCTTTACCTGCTTAATTAGACATTGGTATATCTATATCTTATAATATATCAATATCATATACAAAAGTCCAAAATAAAACTACCCCTTGTAGTGGTGTTTACGGAGTGTCACACATATACGATCTTGAGTCCCATTATGACCGAAAACTATACATTTACAATTTGAGCAGTGGGGAACCTACGAGTGTGAACCCCTACTCGTGTGTTGGCCACCCAAGAATCACGAGTTCTCGAGGTCTTTCTCCTGGCCCTTACCACGGTTAAAGCAGTCTTCAAGCTTTACGCAATTGGGGAATCATATATAATATGCATGTACACGATTATAATAAGCATATAACAATAACGGATATCGAAATTACATGCATTCATCACATGGATTTATATCTGATGCCCATCTTTGTTGCTTATATAAAGGAGTACGTGGGTACTACGGGGTTCATTATGCGGAAGTACCGGGCCAAGTGCTCTTCGGACTTATCTTGTATTACGGGACTTATATTTATTCGGGTCTCATTAGGAGTTATAGCTTACTCGTATTGAGGAAATGCGTAGGTGATACGGTCGAGCGATACACCTTCGTTTCCTCTTATTCATTATTCAGGTTATTATCATATAATTATGGGAATACCTAGACCAGTGCTAATAAAAGTGTAGGACGCTCAATAATAAGTATCCGAAGATACTATCACGATGCGTAAGTCTTGCGTAGCTAAAGCGAGTTAGTAAGATTGCGAGCGGGGTGTCGGACACTTGTCGGAGACCGAGTGTCGTAGCCTTAGCGGGACAGGAGTGTCGTGGCATAGCAGGACGAGGGAGTCTTGTGGCATAGCGAGTGCAAGTGTGTCAGTCTTGAACGCTAGAGTCTCAGAAGTACTAATTAGAGCAGTCTTGGTAGCAACAACGAGATCTGGAAATCTTGTCGGGTGCGGGAACACTAGCAGGGATCTCAAATCTTGTCGGGAGTTAGGACACAAACGAGGATCTGAGTACTAATCGAGCGAGGAGTCTTTGTGTCATTTAATAAGCGGTCTCGGTATTTTATAATTATATGAGTTAGTAACTTACTATCTTATAATAGGGCATTCTTAGCCATATGTGTTCATGGCGGATCATTATCTCATATCTTTGGTAGGTATGATGCGTATGTAATCACACCTTATTCATGTATTCTTTTCTTCTATGAATACACTTTACACAGGTGGAATCGATCGATCGGATCATCAGTAAAGTTATGGCATTTTCTTGCCCGACTAGTCATTTCTGGTTTTACAGTCTGATTGAAATACTCACTTTTAAGGGTCTTAACTTCATACTTGATGCTTATATCTTTGTAATCTTTTAAATTTAAGGTGCTGGGTTCTATTCCAAGCTGGAATCCTTGATTCGAACACCGAAACTCAAGTTACGTCCGAAACAACTCGGACTACTCTATGATCAACTGATGCAGGAAATGGGCTTGCACATAGCCCCACTTTGAGTGAATTTTTTGGCTATCTAAAGTCATAATATGGAGATACCTATTAGATTATGTTTGGTTCTCCTCGACGTCTATTTTAATTGGCCACTTGAATCACTCAAATCGGATAAGAAATGAGCAAGTTATGGTAGAAATCTGGCCGGTCGAACGGGAGAAAACCCGGAACCGGGGTGTGTAGGTACACCTCTAATGTGTACAGATACACTTTGGCCAAAAACGACCCGGAAGCAGGGTATGGGTACAGCTCAAGTACTGCCGGTACACTTCTTTAGAAAATGCCCGAATGGGTATTTTTACTCCCCCATTTTCAGAACTTTCATCATAGATCAAAAACCTATCCATGAATACCTCCACAAAAAACAACTATATTATGGGTTATAACCCATCGTAAAATAATTATAAAGGTTATTTAGGGTTTTGGTGTAACCACAACTTTTAATTATCATGAATCCTCCTCCAAAATGAGGAGTTCATACGAATCTTATTGCCATTTAGAGGAATTTTAGCACCCCTACTTTCAAGAAAATAGGATGTAATCCTAACAACCCTAGGTTTGGAGCAGCTCACAACCATGATTACATGAACCTTCATAAACTGGGAATTCCATTTAAACATTCATAGTTCCATACCAAAAATCAAGCATCCATACCTTGGATTAGCTCCCCTCCTTCCTCTTCTTCTTCTTTCTCTTCTTCTCCTTCCTTTTCCTCCTCCTTTAAGTAAGCTACCTTGTTTGGGCAATGCATTTTGGTCTCCCATATCTCTTTTATAATTAAGGTTTTTGTTATTTAGCATTCTAGCCATTCACTTTTAACTAATTGTATTCCAATTCCATAAAATTGTATTTTTGGCCTCTAATTTCATAAGCCATGTCTTTGATATGTCCCTCTTTGGACAAATTCCGGTTTGCCTTTATAATTGTAATTAATTTAGGGTTTATAAATCTACATATTTACTTGGTTAATTTCTGAAAATTTTAATTTGTAATACCTGAATACAAACATGTTGAAAATAACTAGGGTATATTTCGGGAGTGTTACAATTCTACACTTTAAAAATAAATTCGTCCTCGAAATTCCCTAAATGAAGAAATTTGGTGTGTACCCTCATTGTCGATTTGGTTCCCATGTCGCTTCTTCCACGTGCAGTGATGTTGCCCAAAGCACCTTTACGAGAGGGACTTGCTTGTTTCGTAGCTGTTTTATTTCACGATCTAGAATAGCTTTCGGCTCTTCATCGTAGGTGAAATCTTCTTTATGCTATATATATACTGACGTATATATGCGATGGGTCGAGCGATATCTACGAAGCATAGACACATGGAATACATCATGTAATTTGGCTAACCCCGGAGGGAGTGCCAAACGATACGCCACTGGTCGACTCACTCTAAAACTTCATAAGGGCCAGTGAATCGTGGACTGGTTTCCCTTTGCTTCCCAAGCGAGGAATTATCTTTTTCACGGAGATACTCTTAAAAACACTTTATCTCAGACTTCATACTCATATATTTTCTCTTCAAATTAGCATAAGACCTTTTCTTCATCACGAGCGACTTTTAATCTCTGTGAATAATCCCGAACTTTTCTTAGGTGTCTTTACTAATTCGGGACCAATAATCTTATGCTCATTCATCTTTATCTGACACGTAGGAGTTCTACATCGTCTTCCATCTGAGCTTCATGGGGCCATGCAATCTTTAGTTGATAGCTGTTGTTATGAAGCCCAGGAATTCATGGGTGGAGCATTGCATCGACTTCTGGGAAAATCTAATACACGGCCTGGAGCATATCTTCAATGCTGAATCACTCTTCGGGACGTCATCTGTTTGTGGATGGAAAGCGATGCTAAAATTCAATCTTGTCATAGAAAGGCGGCGTAATAACAAGGAACCTTAACGTGGCAGGGGATCACGGTCGGACACAATCGATACGGGAAGTAAGGTATGTCTGACCAATTCAGGTCACATAAAGGTGCAACTAAGCGATCCATGGGTAGTCAAGTAGGATCGGTAGGAAGTGAGCAGACTTGGTCAGTCTATCCACATTTACCCAAATTGCATCATGTTTCTTTTTGGGTGAGGGAAGCGGGATCACAATCCATAGTTATGTTATCCACTTCCATTATGGGGAGTGGAAGAGTTGATAAGTCGAATGGTACTTGGTGTTCGGCTTTTGCTAGCGACATAGCCACATACTCGAAATGTCCTTTTCATCCCTCGCCACCCAGTGGGATTTGTTTCATATCTGGTACATTTATTATTTCGGGATGCATGGTGAAAAACTTGATATTGTAGAACTTTGCCTCATATAATATTTTCTTTTTCAATTCCATATCATTCGGTACACATAATGCGTTCTTGTCTGACAAACCTCCACTTCCATCTAGCCAAAATCGGTCTTGTCTCAGTGCAAACCAGGCGAGCCAATTCACTTGTAGCTTGTCATCATTTTTACGAGCATTCACTATCATTGTCTTAAATCGGTATCCGCGTTCGATTGAGCCAACGAGGCTCCATCAGTCTTAATCTGTGATCATAATCTTTCAAGGTCCGGAAGCGTCATTTTCCTACTCGAGGCATACGCCCCTTGCATTTGCTCGGTGGTAATCAATTGTACGATCATAGTCTTTGATAATTCCAACCAGACGTTGCCTCGAGTTGAATCTTTTGAGTTGGCAAATATTTCGGACTCTTATGATGGAGTGAAAATTCTACATTTTCAGTATAAATAGTGTGGCCAAATTTTCAAAGCAAACACTCTGTTTATAACTCCCAAATCATGTGTGGGATAGTTTTGTCATCGACTTCGATTACTGACTTATGGCCACCACTTTCCCATCACATCATCGCATCCCGTTGTCTGGAAGCATCATTGCATCGTGATCTTTGGGATGGGCGGGATCTTGCTCTTGGTGCTTCAACCAGTGTTTCTTTTAATCTTTCAAAACTGGATTGGCACTTAATAAATACTCAAACTTCACTCTTCAGGGTAATCTTGTAGTGAGGATGCTATAAAGCTGAAAAAGCCTTGTACAAATCTCAGAATGTAACACTGCTAAGCCCAGAAACTTCTCACCTCGGTTTACATTCAGGAGGTTTCCAATTCACAATTGCTTCGATTTTCTCTTTTGGGTCCACTCTAATACCTTACGCATATACAATATGGCACAAGATGACACTTCCTTAAGCAAAATCGATTCTTAACGGCAAACAAGCGATTCTCTCTCGGTTTTCAAACCCAATACCCGAATGGTGTTCATCATTTCATAAAATGCATCTTTAGAATACACGGGATGTCAAGCAGTAAATACCCTGACAAATTGAAGTCAAATAGGGGCGGAAAACCCTATTCATCGAGTCCATAAATGCGTTTGGAGCATTAATTGACCGAATGGCATGACGAAACTCATAGTGGCCATGTGGGTTACGAAGGCTGTTGTTTTCGGGACATCTGACCTCTTTTACCGGGGTTGGGTAATATCCAGATCGCAAGTCTATCTTCGAGAAGACACTTGCTCTCTCAATTGATCTATAAATCTTCTATTCTTGGCAACGGTACTTATTCTTAGCCCATTTACTTTGTTTACATTTCTTGGAGTGGTCGATACACATCAGAAGAAATTATATCTTCTTCCTTAACAAATAAAATGAAACTTAAAGGTGCGAGACACCGTGCGACCCTTATCCAACAAGCTCCACAGCCAGGCCGAGTTTTCAACTCTTCCCGATTCGGTTGGAGCCATTCGGTAGGTGTCCTCGAAATAGATTGCGTTGCTGTGCGAAACTTCCAATAGAGAGATTACACTTCTCGTTCAGTGTAGTACTCGGTAACTCTTGGGAAACACATCGGGAACTCTAATCACAGAATATTTTCTAAAATTTTCTTACTCTCTTTTGAGTCGAGAACCAAAGCCAAAAGGCTTCACAACCTTTTTTCACGGGGAAAACGTCGGGCTTTCCATAGGCGACATAACTTCGGTCTTGGTCGGATCGGATACCTTGTATTCTTACTTACGATGGGTGGGGACATTTAAGCGGGGACTATTTCTTATCACATTCCAACTATGGCCCGATGTTTAGATAACCAATCCATTCCCCAAGATCAAATCAAACTCATGAAAGGCGAGCTTGATTGATCGGCAGAAATTCCACATCATGGACCGTTAAGGAATGATTCTTATACACATGGTTGACTCCCAACACTATGCCCCCGGAGGACTTGTAGCAACGGGTCATAATGCAATAGCTCTCTTGCCCGGTAGTTTGTCATTCATTTGTTCATACATATATATGAATGTGTAGAGCCGGATCAATTAAAGCATATAAATCAATATCAAAGAGAGTGAATATTACCGCATGACTAACCCACAGTATGTCGGGATCTTCTCGAGCTCTCATCGCATGCTTCGTCTTGAAGTAGTAGTAGCGGAGGACGTTCTCACTAAATACCGAAGCATTACCTCTACCTTGAGCCACTTAGGTCCCCCCTACCGCACAGTGCGTGGAGGTACATTTGACCCTCCTCTACCACTTCCTTGAGGATTTCTAGAACTTCCCAATCCTCGCGGACAGTTGGCTATCACGTGCTCTGTACTCCCACATTGAATCCCAGTTGCTCGTGCCCGAATACCCTTATGATAATTGTGGAAATGTGGTTGATATGCCACGAAAAGTTTCTCCTGTAATGGTTGAGAATTGCCTGATCGAACTTTGTCATGGTAGGTCCTTGTCTCTTACCCCTTATAGCTGGACCTCGTACTGAATCAAATTGTGACTCTCTAGGTCTTTTTCCCGAAGAGGAACCCCCTCTTGAGAACTTTTTCTCTTTCTTTCTTTCTTGACTCTTCGTTTAGTTTCCTCATTTTTATAGCCCGCTTGCACCGGTGATGAAATTGACTGATTATAGCAATGCTGTTGTGAGGTACCCAGCACAGTAGACTCATGTGAGCCGCTCCTCGAAGCTGTCCACATGAGATTTCAGTAAGGCAGTTCCGATTGCATATTCTTGAGGCGGTGAATTCTTTCTCATATTCGGCTCTTGTCATTTTCCCTTGTCTTAGGGTCGAATTTCTTCATTCAAACTCCTTGTAATCATGGAGTGACATACGCCATTATTCAAACTCGAAGGCAAGTAATCCCCGTATGGCCCCGGATCGGATAAATGGATTTCTGGCTTGATTTCCACGATCATATTGCACCTGCGGCGATGGCTTACTTACATATGACCTTTTGGTCCACGGGACATTTACGTTTCGCTTCTAAAACCCTTTCAAGTTTTGACTGAAACTTCGGCTTTATTAGATTCTTAGCCACTTGTACCGCTGATTCTTCCACTCCAGTGCTTTAGTAATTGCATCGCTCGAACTCGCGATGGCGGTGATGAATGCAAGACCGCCCTATTATATCTTGAAACTGCGTCGCGGTTGAAGCATTTTCGTTCATCGTTGACTGGACCGGGCGGAAGCGGATAAATCGAAGGATTGGCGCTTTAATTTGTTAGTCTCTGACTTCTCTGAAGTGGATCCATTCTAGGCGATAAACGGGAATAAAGACATCAGCATTAGGCTGACACATTCTATGTAGGGCATCGAATCTTGATTTTCTTTCGAAGCGCTGAAACTGGGCTCTGATACAACTGTCGCGCCTCGATTCGTGGAAGCCAGATTGGCGGATGGGAACCGGTTTAGGGACGCGAGAACACTATCTTGGGACCACTGCTTAATTTAGACATTGGTATATCCATATCTTATAATACTCCATCAATATATCATATACAAAAGTCAAAATAAAACTACCCTTTATTAGTGGTGTTTCTGATGTCACACATATCTGATCTTGGAGTACATTACATATTCAAGAAACTATACATTTCACGATTTAAGAGCGAGTCACCGGAACCTACGGTGATGAACCACTGCTCGTGTGTTGTACGAAGAATGCGAGGAGAGTTCCTGGATGTCTTCTCTGTACCTACGGATTAAAAACCCCGTCTTTAAGCTTCCCTACGCTTAGTGGGAATCATATATAATATGCATGTACAGTTATAATAAGCATATAACAATAACGGATATCAGAAATTACATGCATTCATCACATGGATTTATGATTACTTATGCTTATTCTTATATAAAGTAGTCGTAGGTACACACGGGTTCGTTGTACGGAAGTACCCATGGTCTTACTTGGACTTATCTTGTGTCACAAGGACTTATATTTATTCGGGTCTCGAAGTAGGAGTTATAGCACTCATATTCAGAAATACCCGGAGGTATTACAAATCAGATCGATACACCTTCATTTCCTCTTATTGCATTATTCGAGGTTATTATCGTATAATTATGGGAATACAGACCAGTCTTAATAAAAGTGTGAACACTCAATAATAAGTATCAGAAAGATACTACTCTGATGCGGAAGTCTTAGTAACCTGGCGGATTAATGCGAGCAGTCGTGGGCGCTGTCGGGGCAAGTGTCGTAGCATAGCAGGACGGGAGTGTCGTAGCATAACAGGCAAGTCTTAGGCGCAGCAGTGAGTGTGTCAGAGTGTGAGACACTAACGGGATCTGGGAAGTGCTAATCGAGCAGGGATGTGGTGGCCATTACAACGAGGAGATGTAGAGTACTAATCGGGGTCATGAGACCTTAGCGAGATCTGGGGAGTACTAATCTGGGGTTAGGACACAAGCTGAGATCTAGGAAGTACTAATCAGGAACAAGTCTTTGTGTCGTTAATAAGCGGTCTCGGGTATTTTTATAATTATATGAGTTAGTAACTTACTATCTTATAATGGGGCATTCTTGCGCCCATGTGTTCATGACGAATCCATTATCTCATATCTTTGGTAGGTATGATCGTGTAATGCACACCTTATTCATGTATTCTTTTTCTTCTATGAATCTACTTTACCTAGGGTGGAATCAATCAATCGGATCATCAAACTAAAAGTTATGGCATTTTCATGCCAACTAGTCATTTGCTCGTTTTTACCCAGGGTACAGATTGAAATACTCTTTTCAGATTAACGCTTTATATATGGTACTATATCTTTGTAATCTTTTAAAGTTAAGGTGCTAGGGTTTATTTAACTGGAATCACCAGTGAACATAAACTCATGTTACGTCGAAACAACTTTCAGTTTACTCTATGATCAAGCGATGGGAAATGGGCTTGCACATGGCCTTCCCATTTAGTGCATTTTGGGCTATCTAGAGTGTAATTTGGGAATACCTATTTAGATTATCTTTGGTTTTCCTCAACGTCTATTTTAGTGGCCTTGAATCACTCCATCCGGATGAAATGAGCGAGTTATGGTCAAAATACAAAAAGCTGGTGACGGGCCGAGCAGGGTATCAGGTACACCTCTAATGTCTGAGATACACTTTGGCCAAAAACGACCGAGGAGCAGTGTGCGGTACAAGCTCAAGGTGCACACCGGTACACTTCACCCCAAAATGCCCAGAATAGATTATTTTCTCCCATTTTTCAAGAACTTTGCATCCATAAGATCAAAAACCTATCATGAATACCTCCACAAAACAGCTTATATTACTTCGTTCCTGCCCATACATAAATAATTATAAAAGGTTATTTAGGGTTTCTTTGTGACCTAACACAATTACCATAGTCCCTCCTCAAAATGAGGAGTTTCATACTAAATCTTGTGCCATTTAGAATTTTAGCACCCCTACTTTGAAAATAGAATGTAATCCCCAACGACCCTTGGTTTGGGGCAAGCTCCCTAACCATACAATTGCATGAACCTTCACATAAACTTGAGAGCCATTTAAACATTCATGGTTCCATACCAAAATCAAGCATCCGCCACCTTGGATTAGCTCCTCCCTTCCTCTTCTTCTTCTTTCTCTTCTTCTCCTTCTTTTTCCTCCTCCTTCAGTAAGCTACCTTGTTTGGGGCAATGCATTTTGAGTCTCCTATCTCTTATAATTAAGGTTTTTTGTTGTATTTAGCATTCTAGCCCTTCACTTTTAACTAATTGTATTCCAATTCCATAAAATTGTATTTTGGCCTCTAATTTCTGGCAAGTGTCTTTGATGTCCCTCTTCGGACAAATTATGGTTTTGCCTTTATAACCGGTCAAATTCCAGTTTATAAATCCTCTATATTCACTTGGAGTTAATTCTGAAAATTTTAATTTATGTCTGAAATACCTAACGTGTTGAAAATAAGCTAGGGTATATTTCGAGGTGTTACATGTTGCATCACGAGTATGCCTACAGAATGTGTATTAATAAGAATACGTATGAGTATTGGCGTGCAGAGTGCGTTACCTTTCACCCAGGTGGGAATTGGTCATGTATTGCTATAGTAGATGCTTTCGACCCAGTTGGATTGTGATTAGGACTCGCTCCATTGGTTTAGATTTTCTTGTTATCATATCAGTTTGGTAAAGGATTTAGAAAGAGCAGTTTATGCGGGATAATCTTCCTTCCTTATAGAGGCGAGATCCAGCGCGTGATCTTTTATTATTTTCCTTTCACTTGATAAGATTTGATTTGATCGGTAAGATGACGTCTTGTTAGGGGTTATTATATTTTCTGCATTGGCAAAACTTCGATCGACTTGCTTGGTATTATGGACCTTCCTGGTTGTCAAGATGCGTAATTTTAGGCTAGCGGTAGGATGCCCGCTTTGGGGGAGGTAGGGACGAGGGTATTGTATTGGATCTTGTACCGCTTCTTTGGGCTTAATGAGTGGGCCTTTGGATCCTTATTTTTCAACCACATCACCTATCAGGTTAACCTTGAGAAAGAGAGGTTGGAGGTGAGGGAATCCATTGATAAATGTCTCTTTTGCGTATTTTCCGCCTTTATATACTTATTCATAACGGACTTCCCATATGCAGTAGGATGGCCGGTTGGGAGACTTAAAACTCTAGACGGCGCGCCTTAAAGCTGATGCAGCGGGAAGACACCACGGCTTTCTCGGGACGTGCTTCAAGGCTTTCTTTGTAACACCCAAGAAATATACCCTAGTTGTTTTCAACATGTTTAGGGTATTTTGTAGACATATAAATTAAAATTTCGTAAATTTAATTAGAAAATATGGAAAGTTAGAAACAGAAAATTTTATGCGACTAAAGAATAATCGTAAATTGTCCAAAGGAATTATTAAAGACATGGAGTTAATATAATTAGAGGCAAAGTATAAATAATAAGATTTGTAATGTAATTAGGGAAGTTGGAAGCTTAAGAAACTAAAATTAATTAAAACTTTTATTATAAATAGTTGTAGGAGACCCAAAATGCATTAATTTGGTCTCCCAATGAAAGATCTACGGAAGGAGAGGAAGAGGAAGAAGGAGAAGAAGAGAAAGAAGAAGAAAGGAAGAAGGAGGAAAAGCTGACAAAGGTATGGAAATTGAATTTAAGTATGGATGCTTGACTTTGGTATGAATTTGTGTATGGATTATGAGATTCTTCAGGGTTTCATTTGGCCATTAATTTGGTTCCTTTTTCGGGTTTTGTTAGCGGAAACAGTTTAACTCTAGATTTAAGGGAAGTTTGGTTGAAAAACCCTAGATGATAAGAGGGGTAGATATGGAATCCTTCACCAGTTCCAAGGTTTTGTAAAATTAGGTGAATTTTGGTATGAATCCTAGGATTCTTTTGTAATTAAAGTATTTGTGGAGTTGTTGGGAGGGATTAAGTGTTGGTTTTGATGAATGATGCATTAGGAGTGATCTGGATGAAGTGCATGAAAAGGGAAAATACCCCATTAAAGGCATTTTCGAGATTGGGAGTGTCTCGAGCCACCATGAGCTTATTACCGGTACACTTTGGTTACGGTCCATTTTTGGCCCCGAAGTGTCAGGTACACACATTAAGGGGTGTGCTGATGCGGCGCACAATTACAGTTTTCTGATGGCCAGGTTTCGTATTTGTATAACTTGCTCATTTCTTATCCGATTTGAGTGATTCAAGTGGTCAATTAAAATAGATTTCAAGGAAAACCAAACATAATCTAATAGGTACCTCCAAATTATGATTGTAGATAGCCCAAAAATTCACTCAAAGTGGGGCTATGTGCAAGCCCATTTCCTGCATCAGTTAATCATAGAGTAGTCCGAGTTGTTTCGGACGTAACTGAGACTGATTGCTCAATTGGGTGATTCAGTTGGAATAGAACCCCTTAGCACCTTAATGAATAATTACAAAGATATATTGCCAGAATATGAAGTTAAGACCTCGGAAAAGTGAGTATTTCAAACTGTCCCTCGGGTAAATCGGTAAAATGACTCATTGGCATGAAAATGCCATAATTCTAGTTTGGATGATCAGATTGGGTGATCCAATTCTAGGCAAAGTGATTCATAGAATAAGGAATACATGAATAAGGTGTGATTACATACACATCATACTTCACAGTATATGAAATACGATGCATCATGAATACATAAATAAGAATTTAAGAATGCCTTATTATAAAATAGTAAGGATTCTTACGAACTCATATAATTATAAAATGCCTAAGACCAGTTATTAAATGACACGGCACTCACATTCCAGATTAATTACTTAATTACTCACTGATAGTGCTCCGGCACTCCTGATTAGTATTTCGGTACTCCTGTTAGTGCTCCGGCACTCCTGTTAGTGCTCCGGCACTCCTGATTAATACTTCGGTACTCCTGATTGAATTAACACTACACTCTTGTTCGATTGTGCCGGTACTCTTATTGCAAGTGCTACGGCACTCTGTCGGTTAAGTGCTCGACGCTGGTGTCTTTGATTAGTCTTTATGGCTATCTGAAGTCGTACATTAAATCTGCTTTGTCTTCGACACTTAGTCTTGTATAGTATCTTTGGATACTTGTCTTTGTGTCTTCACGATTTTTATTAATCACGGTCCCAGGTATTCCCATAATTATATGATAATAACTGAATAATGAATAAGAAAGGACATGAAGGTGTATCGTTCAAGTCTCGTAATACCTACGGGTGTTTGAATATGAGTAAACTCTCTGTAACTCTACGGGAGGCTGTGAATAAATATAAAGTCGCATAATACGGTATAAATCGATAGTACTGCAGACACTTAGTCTAACGTGTAGTACCTACGGTGCGCATATAAGAATAACATAAGTAATTGTATAAATCCATTGAGATGAATCAAACATAATTCACGATATAAGTTTATTGTTATATGCTTATTATAATTGTGTACATACGCCAATATATATGTTTCCCTTTAAGCGTAAAGCAACACGGGGTTTAATCGTGTAGGTACGGGGAGAAGGTAAGAGAACTTAAGTTTCTTCGGAGCGACCTGCAGTAGGGGTTCATCAACTGTAGGTTCGCACTCTGATCGATGGTGTAAATGTATAGTTTTGAATATGTAATGGGACTTCGATCTTTGTATGTGTGACGCATGAAACACCCTACGATTGGTAGTTTTATTGGACTTTTGCATATGATGTTGATATATTATGAGACTTAGATACCGATGTGGTGACCAATTAAAGGAGTCGATTATATGTTCTCGTCACCGGAAAGCTAGGTTTGGATCAGCCATTCGGGTCGGTAGGGAATCGAGGCGTGACATTTCCTATCTATATAATCCCCCCTAGTCTTAATATGACAAGTGGGTTTGGGCCATTTCATAATGCGAGCCAAGCAGGCCTTGGGCCTACCAAGTAACGGGTTTAAAGATTAGGGAATTTTCGCATAAATATAAAGCTAATCAGAATATAATCAAAATTCCTCAAAATTTTATATATTTTAAAATTTCTTAGCTCTTATATTATATTATAGAGAGAAATAAATAAAATGAGTTTAAATAAATATAAAAAATTAATTTATTAAGTTTAGTCTTATTTTAATTTTATTTTTCTCTAAATTTTCCTTCTTTCCTCTTTTCCTCCCTCTTTTCCTTTTTATTTTCTTTTCATATTACTTTTTGGATTCCAAACAGAGCCTTAGCATCTATGATTAATTTTCAATTATAGCCCCGTGTGAGAACTATTATTTGTGAGATAGACCTATTCAATTATTCCCATAATTAAATAGCACATCAGATGAAAGTGACAAATCAAAAATTTTGGAACCGAAGGTCATGTTTGACTCTTTGGACATATCATTCATTTTTTTTCATTCATATTTAAAAATCCTTTACCTAACAATAAAGATGAAATTAGAAATGATTTCAATAAAATTTAATCTCAGCTCGTAAGTAACATTTCATTGATTTCACCAAAATTATGTAAATTGTTTCATTTTCCAATTTTATTTTTTATTTCAGTTATTGAATTTTTGAAGTGAGTAAATAGTCATTCAGCATTTTTCATTGCTAAGTGCGTAAATATAAAAGAATTGGGAATTATCCAAATCATTCTCAAATTGAAAATAAGAATTAAATGTTGATCATATTCGTTTATAAAATGTATCTGTAATCAGGAACCAGAAATAGTAAGGATTCATGAGGGTCCTCCTTGTATCTGGCCTTCTTCTACATGTGGTGCTAAGAGACTCACTACTCAAGGATGGCTCTGGTTTGCTTGAAGAAGCTGAGCCAGAAGGGTCTGCGTCTTACGATGAGTGCAGGCTGTTTCGGGATGGGAGTGTGCCAAGTGTCACTGCTGAGCATTACAGCTGCGGTTGCCATGGTTGGACGAGTCACTTGGATCTTCTTGCACACACAACAGCTAACATTCACACCTCAAGAATTCATTTGTGTTGCATGTTTCTCTTATTACATCAGTCCATCAATTCTAACACCTTGTCTTCTTTCCACTAACTTCCATGCCTGGGAAATTTTGGGAGGTACAAGGTTCTCATGGCCACATTTAAAGAAATTAATGTCCAAAGATCAAACTACAAATGAAATTCAAAGCACTCACATGACCAGGAGCTTGGAGTCCGATCAGACTGATAAATTCCTGTGTTCTCTTCCGTACAGTGTGATCTCAAGTACCACAATACCAAAACTAAAGACATCAGGACTTTTCTGAAAAATCCATCAGTGCATACTCTTTGGAACCATATAGCCACTGCATTTAGACATTTAAGAAGGGTATAAGTCAAATGGGAATGCAATCATACAGTAACTTTGCTTTTTCACACTACATTATGCAATATTACTTACTAGTTCAACTACTGTATTTGTAGTTTTGCCTCTACTTTACTTCAATGAGAAATCCTTGCTAGGCCAAGTACTGAGAATTTTGGGATTCATCTCTGCATCAAGAAGTAGAATATTTAGCGTTTTCAGATTCTCAGCGAATAATCTTCAGAATCTTGGTGAAGATAAAGTATGGCCCTCTAGAATTCCAAATGATGTCAAATCCTTCTCCCAGTCCGTAACACATAGTGTTTGATCTTGTGAAATTCCCCATCAAAATAATTTCAGGTAAGTATGTAGTGTAGGTGGCATAAAAAAAAACTTTTAGGTGGGTTTGGAGACAAACCAAATACGAAGGAGTCTAAGCTTTTGTTGGGCATATATTCATAGAGTAAAATCTTCTCATCTCCTTCGACACAATATCCCAAAAAGTCCTAACCGATTTCGATGTTGAAGTTTGGCGAATTAACACAACCTCGTTCTTAAACTCCTGTAAGCCTTGTCCCGAAGCTCTTGAGAGTCTCTTTACCGCAATTTCTTGCCCTTCAGGGAACTTTCCCTGGATGTCATAGTGCATACATAGGATTAGACAAACAAACCAGAAACTGTTGAGTAGCTTGTAATAAATGCCAGAAAACAATTTCCCATTGCATAAAATGAGTAAGATGATATATTTATAAAAGGAAACAACCATTAGTGTAACTTAAGAGCTTTTGAGATTATGGGATTAGCATGGTGTCTAACAGACATAATTTCGAGTTAATAATACGAAAAGTTATGTCGAAAAAAATGAATGGATTTGTAACTTATTAGGACCATTACAACCTTTGGAGTTAACATACATTCGTACGTATAAAATAACGTTTGATTTCGGAATCACTACTCCCCCAATTTGTTTTGACTTTTCACAAAGAAATCTTAAGGCTTTGTTGTATCACAGGGTAGCATTCTGTATGAGGTATGTGCAACCGAGAAAGTGTAATCTACCGCCTCAAAGCTATATTACCTTTCCATTCTTATTTATGATTTTAACGTTTGAGTGTAGTAATATTTTTGTGAGTATGTACTGATTCCTGAAAATCCTGTGTTCATTAATCGGCCGAGATCTGTCGAAGTTGAACCGGTTGTGGAACAAGCTTCATCGAGATGGAAGAGACCAAAATGAAGTTTCTTCTCACCCACTCTACGAAGGTGTTTTTATGTTACGGATCGAAATTTGCCTTATTGGCGGGAACCTACACGAAATCTTTGTTGTAAGGAAGAAAAGAAGAAAGCGTCGAGAAGATGAATTGGTGTGTAGTGGTACATCTTGAACTCGTTGTGGATCGACTGATTACGTACTCAAGCTATACGACACGAAGGAGATCGGGCGACCTTAGGCAGTACCAAAATGAGAGAAAGAAGGCACGAATAAGTTTCGGCATAATTATTTTTGATTTTAAAATGACTGATGACATGCCAGTCATGGATCAAGTCCATGAACTACAAATGCTGGTTTCTAGATTGAGAGACTTAGAAGTGACTGTTCATGACACTTTGCAAATCGGAGCAATTCTATCAAAGTTGCCTCCTTCATGGAACAATTACAGAAAAAGTCTTCGGACACGGAGGTTTCCGCGATGGAACAGTTCGGACTCATCTGCAGATTGAGTGTGGCTTCGAATCGAGAGATGCTCAGGAAAATTTATGAATTCAAAATGTGAATTCATGTAAATGCCATAGGGAACAGTGCGGAAAATGCGGAAATAAGTTTGTAAAGTGTAAAACGAGCTGAAGTCCGGAAGAAAAGCGGGTGGATTCAAAAAGTTACGACAACGAGAAGAAACGAGGCTGTTTCATTTGGCGGAAAGAAAGGGCACTACATCGGGTGTAGAATAAAGATAAGCGAGGAGACAAAGAAATAAAGGGCGATAGTTGGACCAATGCACTTTCGAAACTTGATATTGTTGTTAAAGAAGACATGAATTTTGTAGCCATGGTTATTGGAATTAAACAGCGTAATAAATGCGAGAACGATATGGGCCAGTTTCTTGATTCGGGAGCAACAATTTCCCATATGCACGTAACAACAAAATTTTCAGCAGCATTGAGAATGGTATAGTTATAGAAATATCTTTCTAATCAAGTGGGAAGGAAAATGTGATTCTCGATTTCACATGGGAATGAAGCTTTACTTGTTAATGTGCATGGTATTCCAGATGTCCGAGAAAAACAGTTTACACCAAATCTATTGTGCAAGAGAGGCTTTAAGTTGCCTTAGAATGCGATAAGTTTGTAATCTCTGGGAATGTGTATTTGTAGGAAAGGGATATTCCCTTGATGGCGTGTTCAAACTAAGTATTAATAACATAAATATTTAGCCAGTATATGATTTGAATCTTCTACACTTTATGGCGTATAGATTAGGACATTTAAATTATGTTATGCCTTTAAATATGTCGAATCATAATTATATTTCTTGTAAGCATGATCATTTAGATAAATGTAAAAATATATTGCAAGCTAAGTACTAAACCTTTTTCTAAAATTAGAGACATGAAACTTGAAATTACTAGAAATTAATTCATTCGATATTTGTGAATTAAATGGAAAATTAACGAGAGGAGGAAATAGATATTTTATAACTTTTATAGATAATTGTTCCGCGTTATACTAGTGTATACTTACTTAGAAACAAGGATGAAGCCTTTGATAAATTTAAGGAATTTAAATCTAAAGTAGAGAATCAAAAGGAAAGGAAAATTAAAATTATAAGGAGTGATAGAGGAGGTGAATACTTCTCAACAGAATTTGATAAGTTCTGTGAAGATCATGGAATAATTCACCAAAAATCAGCCCCTTTTACACCTCAACAAAATGGCTTGGCGGAAAAATAGGACCTTAGTTGATATGATAAATACCATGATTTTAAATCTTTGGACTACCTTTTTAAATTATGGGGTGGCTTGCCTTATTGCACATTATATACATAATAGGGTTCCCTTCAAAAAGAACACATATCTCACCATATGAAATACGGAATGGAAAGGAAACCAAACTTAAATTATTTTAAAGTATGGGGGTGTATTGCTTATTATATACTTCACGATTCTCAGAAAGAATTTAAATTAGGTTCGAAGGAATTAAGTCTATTTTGTTGGTTATGCCTGAATTGAGGCATATAGATTACTAGATTTAGAATCTAATGTGTAGTAGAATCTATACATATTGAATTTTTTGAAAATAGTTTTGTTAAAGTCAAACTATGAATGAACGAAAGGATCAAATACATCTATTTGCCTATGATCCTTTAGTAAGCGTAAGATACAGATTGAACCATACAGACGAAGAAGTCGGAAGGGACGAGAAAACAAAATATCTTGATTAAATTTTATATCTCTGATCGAATTACCTTTTAGTAGAAGGTAATAGAGATAGAATTTAAGGAAAATGAAGATATTATTAAACATTGAAGATGAGCCTAAAACTTTGAGTGAAGCTTTGGCTTGAGAGTCGGCTTTTGTGAGCATAAATGATGAAATAGACTATAATGTCTAATAATACATGGATCTTGGTGGTTACCCAGGGATCAAAACCTATTAAAAATAAATGGGTTTTAGGAAAGTTCAATTCGATGGTAGTATTCAAACTTTAAAGCAAGATTAGTTGCTAGGGTTTGCCTGAAAAAGGCTTAAGATTATTTTGATACTTATGCTCTGTATTAGCTAGAATAATCTTATTAGAATTCTTTTTGCCTTAGCTTCTATAAATAAGTTACATCTTCACGAATGGATGTGGCGCATTTTAAATGGTGGATTTAAAGAGAAGTTTACATGGAACAACACGAGAAGGATTTATTCTTCTTTGGAAATGAACATAAAGTTTTGTAAGCTTGTTAAAATCTTTATATGGTCTTAAACAAGCTCCTAAGCATTGGCATGAAAATTTTGATTGATTATATTTATCATTTTGGTTTTAGGCATAATAATCTTGATAAATGTATTTATTCATAAATTTACTGGTATTATGGGTGATTGTTTGTTTGTATGTAGATGATATCTTTGATATTTAGTACTAACATGTTTGGTATAGCGAGCCCAGAATTTTCTTACTTCTAAATTTAAGATGAAGATCTTAATGAAGTAGATACAATTTTAGGAATAAAAATTACAAAGAAACATGATAATTGGATTTATATTAAACCAAATTCATTACATAGAGAAGCTGTTAGATAAATATCAATATCTTAAAATAAAAGAATATAGTACTCCATATGATTCTAGCGTGAAACTTGTAAAGAATGATGCTAGACGATAGAGCAATTAAAGTATGTTAGCGTGATAGGAAGTTTTGATGTATGCTATGCATTATGCTAGACGATATTGCCTTTCTTGTGTGTAAGTTGTCAAGATTTACCCGGTAATCCTAGTAGTATGGCTCATTGGAGGCGATTGAAAGGGTACTGGATTTACCTTAAAGAACATTAAATTAAATTATGTTATCACGGGATTTCATTTGTTTTAGAAAGGTTATTCGGATCTGAAATTTGGATAGCAGCTAATGATAATAATATTTCAACTCTGGCGGGTTGGATATTTACATTGATGAGGTAAGTCATATAAGTTACAGGCATCTAAAAACAAACATCATGCACACTCCAACCTGGGTGAGTTTATAGCTTTGCTTGATTTGTGGTAAAAAAAGAAGCTAAGTGGCTAAGAAATATGTTATTTGAAGGAAATTGAGTTGTGGCCCCGCAATGGGTGCCACCACTTTCTTTACATTGTGATAGTGAGGCAACGTATCTAGTGCTTCGATAATATTTATAATGGTAAGTCC
Organism: Tetrastigma voinierianum; assembly: GCA_016808115.1. NCBI lineage: Eukaryota > Viridiplantae > Streptophyta > Magnoliopsida > Vitales > Vitaceae > Tetrastigma > Tetrastigma voinierianum. The sequence continues at coordinate 229,968 of JAEQBH010002940.1, read as the reverse complement.
CTAGGCCATATAAGCCTAAGGCATGACTATATTAGAGAATTGATCTCTAATTAGTACCATTACAATCACATATGTAAATCTACTTGAGAAAGAAATTTGGGTGAATCCTCTTACAAAAGCTGCTTAGAGAGAGATAAAGTGTGGAGGAATTTGCATTTAGTATGGGATTAAAATATAACCCTCGAGACATCAATAATGGTAACTTGACTTTGAATTACCAAGCGGTAATTACTAAAGTTTAATGGGCAATAACAAGTTATTGATAGTGTTTGTTAGCACTTTTAATAGGAGTCTCATACTTGAAAATGAAAGAAAGTGCTCTTGTTACATAAAGGTTGAGATTAAACTCTTAATGGAATTTTTTTTTTTTTTTTGAAATTGTCTAAAATGCTGGGGATGATAAAAGGATCTCCCACCTATGTGAATATGAAGTGAGTGCTTAAAGCTTCAACAAGAGTTTAAGGGTTCTACTCTTGAAATATTCACGAAATTGGGATTACTTTAACAGCCATTAAAATAGTGTAGGAAAATAGAGATCTTGTGAAATAAACAAAAAGATGATGTGTGTGGTACTTTGATCCCTAATCGTAGAAGTTATGGTTTAAATCCTAGGACACCATAAACCGTTAGCATCATAAGTACCACACTAATTGAAGGTTTAAAACAATAAGATACCTTCATTTATGCATCCTTTTGTTACGAAACGATACACGTATTACAAGCTAGTGGAGGATTGTTGAGTAGCTTGTAATAAATGCAGCAATTTCCCACATTGCTCATAAATGGTAAGATGATATATTTATAAAAAGGAAACAAACATTAAATTAACTTAAGAGCTTATGAGATTATGGGATTAGCATGGTATCCCCAACAGGCGTAATTTCGATTATGTCGGAAAAGAAGTTATATGCGAAAAATAGATAGTTTGTAACTTATCGGGACCATTGCGACCTTTCGATTATGTCTGTTCATGCATTATAAAATAACGTTTGATTTCAGGAATCCACTACTCCTAATTTTGTTTTCGACTTTTCACAAAGAAATCTTAAGGCTTTGATGTATCCGAGAACTTGCCTGTGTGGGGCAATGTACACTTTCCAGAAAGTGTAATCTACAGCCTCAAGCCATATTACGCTCCCGTTCTTATTTAACAATTTTAACGAAACCAGTTGAAAATGAGACTAATGTAGAAACTATATAAATTACTATTGCTTTGTAAACTGGCCCCGAACCCTTGTCGAGCTTATTTTCATCTGAGAAACGTTTTGGCAGCCAGGTATAATATTCTAAGTGAAAAATGGTACATCAATACCTTTCTTATCATCCTCTTTGAATTGCTCAGAGTCCTATTGAGGTGTTTCACACGCTCTCTATATTTCAAACGAAGTCCCAGGTTTGTTCTGTTTCCTGAATCAGCAACAAGACCATATTATGCAGAATACCCTAAAAAAAAAATTCTGAATTTTTCCAATTCACATGAAACAGCAGTTAAATGTTAGCCAAAAGATTACCTTGCCTATTGGAGATGGTTCTTTTTCAGAAATAAGCAATAAACCCAATGATGAAAAGAAGTGCAGCAACTACTACAGCATTCACTATGCCTACCACGACCACCACAATCGATGATGATGATGATGATCTTTGGTTAGCAGGTGTTAGAGGCTCCACAAGATTGCCTCCATCTGAAACAATGAAAGACATGCCATTACTAATCACTCTGTCTTTCAATGCAATTTAGCAATATGCTTACTGAAGCATCTCATGTCACCTTATTATTTAATTTAAACTGGAGCTGTTCCATTTGAAGTTTTGATTACAGCACCTTCTCTGTCCATCTTGTGTTCTGCAAATTGAATTTGGCGAAGTCGTTGCAGTCTGTTGCTGAGCTACACATCATCGGCTCTGGTGGTGGATCAGCATTTCTATTTCCTTTGACCTTTCATAGACATGCTGGAGCTATAATTTCCTTTTTCAACATTGCACCAGCTAGCTATTCTGAAAGGGGGATTGAGCTGCAGGGTCTTGTCCTGTGAATTCCTCGCTTCGCAGTAATCAATATCATTCACTTGGATGAGAAACTTCAATGACTCTGGATCGATGTTGGTTACTCTGTAGCTGACATTAGCTGCGTTGAACCAGACTTGGTCTGTGACATTGTCACATCTGAACCTGAAGTACATGGGATCACCACAATTTAGTCCAGTGCTTAGTGGATAGGGGATCGAGTTTGTGCTAGGTTTCACAATTTCTTACTGTTGATTCTGCAGGAATTGAATGAGTTTTGTACTGTCAAATCAAAGAAGAAGAATAGACAACAAGAAAATAAAAAGACAAGAAGAGGATGCATGCGAATTTCATGAAAACCTTGAATAGTGGAAAACTACGTGGACTAGGAGAAACTGTGTTCAAAAGTTGAATACAAGATTATGGGATAATGTATAAATACCCTTGACTTATAGCCGCATGTCCGATTGTCTTTTCGAGATTTATTTTCCAGTTCCGTAATACCCTCGAATGTTTACAGTGTCCGTAACTCATTTGTGCCACTTTATTGATATCGGACTTACATAAATGGACAAACAAGCACTAAAACATCATTAAGATATAGCGTCCACATGGATAAGTCTTGTTTGTCATCAGCCACACGGTTAGCGAAGCGACAGGGCATGGATGAACTACTTTATGACAATTAAACACTTTGATTATAATATAGTAAGCTGTCCGTACCACATCTCACATAAGATAGGATAGAAACTTCTTGGTTACTATATAAGTATGGTTTCTTCTCGACTAGAAGGCAGCATTTAAAGCGTGAGGGCTCATGGGCCCCAAAGCGAGCGATATCTACGTGGTTGGGTTGGATGGGTGCCAAGTGATATGGGGTCAATCCCTAACTCTATGTGGGGTCTAGTGGTTTTGCGAGTAAGGGGTGTTTGCCCGTTTAGTCTCGCAATCTCATGGGATACAACGAAGACATTATGTCTGTATGGGGGTGTTTGTCACATCCCATATTGGATATGAGATAAACTTTCTGACACTATATAAGTATAGGTTCTTCTCAATCTAGTAGACATGTTTTAAAGCCGTAAGGGTCTCTTGGGCGGCAGAGCCGATATTTATATGGTTGAGGTGCAGTAGATTCGTGCTCACTTGTTAGATTCCCAGATACCACGAATAAACACGTAGATGTGATTTTTATTCTTGTTACACCAATGGAGATAAAACCACACTAACCTTAGAATCATGCATCTTGTCAAGATCAATAATGATATTGTAGAAGACATACTGAATCAATTCTTGATTAGACGATGCGTGCTTGACTCAGTATGGAGGCTAGGTTTGTCTTAGTTAGTAAACCCTAAGTAATGATCGTTCTCTCTCGATGGGGCTACGAGATAGCGTCTTTGTGGGTTTAAACCCGGGGACCAAGCTCAATTATAGTACTTATAATGTTGATGACCCATCAAAACAACATTAAGGGGCGAAAGCGAGAAACCACACATTAATTCCATATTTTATAATTAATGAAATAATTATATAGTATTTACGTGAGCCTAATTCAAGCGGGACCGTCATTCTTTTTGTTAGGTTCTTGAATAAATAGTGATAAGTATCAGGGTAACACTTGTCGGCCATTAAGGAAATCTATGATCTCACTTGAGCTCACAGTGTTCTGGGTCTCTTTATGATTGAATACACTTAGGATTACGCGCAAATATACAGCATTAAATCACTGAAATACTTTAAACAATCTACATTAAGTATTGTAATGAAATGGGATCAAAGCGGCCTTTATTACATTCATGCGTAGCAGAGACCTATCTTTGTCATAACCATTTGTCAATGAGTATGAATAAATATGGAATGTGTGGCTTGGAAGTTACATAAAAATGTGATCTATATAGTATGCCTATCTCCAAAAAAGGTCCTCTTTGCATTTCGAAATGAGTCCTTATTTTTTCAAATACCACATGCTAAGCGTGAGTGGCATCACTCAGTATCACAAAGCAGTGACCTCATATAATAGCTAAATCATGTGTATACATTCTATAAATAGAAATGCTTATGCAGTCAACTCCCATATTACACACTCAGCCGTGTTTCCCACTATCTTCCTATATATCGTCTAGACTAGTACCATTTACGAGCAACATGCTCATGAAACATAGGTGGCAGCCTTTGGTGAGTGGTGCGATCATGGGTTCGTACTAATATGCTCAATTGACACTTGACCACTCACGAAGTCTTTCTTTTACAACGAAACTTAATGTCAATGTGCTTTGATTTTGATGAACTCCGAGTTGTTTAGAATATAACTACACCTTTATTATCACGATTAATCCTAAGAGGCTTGTTAATGCCTTCAATAATAAGTCATATGGTAAGTTCATGACCATATTCCTTGATTAGATGCCTCGAAGCGTTTATAAATTCGACTTCCATGGTTGAAGAGGCTCTTAGTGTCTGTTTGACACTTTTCCATGAAAAATAGCCCCTCACACTTGACATGAAGATGCAGCACGAGAGTCGATTTCCTGCTTACTCTTGACATCTACTTGAAGTGCGCATCAGAGTACCCGATAACCTCCGGATGGATTGGATCGTAGATATGTGAGCATCTGATCCTTTGTCTTCGAGATACCTCGTCACTCGTTTAAAAATTTACTTTAGGTGAGTCCATACCGGGGATTGAGATATCGCCTCAATCATTTCCCTAATGTATTTATATGGGACGTACACTTGTGCATCATCAAGACTCCTATTGAGACGAATAAGGGTAGTTCTCCATTTCTTTTCTCTCGAGTTCGATTTGGGCGTTGACTGGGTGAATTTATCACCCTTTTGCCACGGTGTATCTTTAGGTCCGCAGTCTGCATATTAAACCTTTCAAAAGCACCTTATTGATATAGGCCATACCAGCGATAAGCCAAGTATACATCTTGAGCGATCCACAATAGTTTGTATCTTGAAACATATGATGCATCACGAGGTCTTTTATTTCAAAATATTTGGATAAAGAACCTTTTGGTGTCATCTGATAGACTACATCATTGCTTGCTAGCGAGAATGTCATCCACATAGAGCACCAATATAATAAAACTTGCTCCCACTTGAACTTAAGATATATGCGATCAACGGTGTTCTCCTTGGCTCATATGAAGAAATCACCTTATCAATTCACGGTACCAAAGTGGCGGGATGCTGCTTTAAATATAATGAACTTGGTCACCCTTTACATACTAGGTGCTTTTGGGTTTCCCTAACTCAAAGTTCCTCACAATTTGCACCATATCATATAGTTTCATCAATGTCTCCATTGAGGAGCTATCTTGGCGCGTCCATTTGGTGCAGCTCTAGATCACAATGAGCTACAGGAGTGCCATTATAAGTCTGAGATGGAGTCTTTAAGTCGGCGGCGAAAAGGATATCATATAATCTATGCCTTCCTTTTGGGAAAAGCCCTTGGCGACTAGGTGTGCCTTATATCTCTCGACATTGCCTTTTGAATCCCGTTTGGTTTTGAATATCCATTTACAACCAATTGGTTTTATACCTTTAGGCAATTCGACGAGATCTAAGCATATTATCTTTTTTTTTTTTTTTTTTTTTTTTTCTGGACTTCATTTCCTCTTGCATGGCGCGATCCACTTTTCTGAATTGGTGCCTTGTTTGGCTTGATTGATAGGCGTGGGATGATACCGATCTGTATCAAACTCATGCTCCCGAAAGACTACATAGTCATCTGAAGTTGCCTTTATCGCTTTCCTCTGGTGATGCAGCATGTGGCGCGGGTTGAAATTGTTGAGGTTCTTCCTTATTTCTTGATGTGGTTCCTCGAATCTAGTGGGTGGAGCCTCATTCATGTTGGGATTTACCGCAGGAATGTCATCATTTGCCCGACACTTGACGCGATAATAGGAATGGGTGCACGATTGTCACCAATAAGCCCCGATAGTAGTTGTGGTTGGAGCATTTTCGCCTCTCACCGAAAATGACCTCCTTAACTTGGGTGCTCCCATCCTCGATAAACTGGCATTACGGAGTCTCGAAAGAAGGACACGCGGAGGTGTCAAAAACTATACCCTTTAGACCTCAGTGTCGCCAAAATAACGACTAACGGAGTCCTTGAGTCAGGGTTTCTTTCATTGGGCTATAAAGGGGCCTTGCTTAGTACAGGTGATAGGCGATGCGGATGTCTAATACTAGGCTTCTTACCTGTCCATAACTCATATGGGGTTTTGTTAACTGCTTTACTGGGAACTCTATTGAGTATATAAATTGCGGTCTTTAATGCTTCACCCCATAATGAATTAGGTAGAGAAGAATGACTAATCATACTTCTTACCATGTCTTCAGGAGTTCTATTAGTCTCGGCTACACCATTTGACTGGGTTCTGGGGCATGGTGTATTGAGGTATAATCGCATTCGAAGGTATTTGGCAAAGGCCATGGTCGTTGTTCACTGATCCATCATATCTCGCAAGTAATATTCCCCTCACGGTCGATTTGTGGCTTTAATTTCTTGTCTAAGCGATTTTCAACCTCGGCTTTTGAAAATTTTGAACACTTCTAGGGCTTGTGCCTTTTTCATGTATTAGGTACAAATAATAACCATATCGTGAGTGATAGATACATAAATGTGATAAAGTATGTGGTATTCAGCATTTGTAGGGAATGGTCCACGCTATGTCATATCTTATCGACTTCACAAGGCGTTCTTACACCAATTTGCACACATCTTTGTTTGTTAGATAGCGCCCCTTTAATTTTAATCCATATGTAGAAATAGGCATGTGGGGAATGAAGAATTTCATGAAGTTATTAATACCTCATTAGTTGTTTGCGGAAGTATGTCGCGTCTGCTTATATTAGCATCGAGGATTTCTCATTGTTTAATTCACGGCTTTAGATCGTGTGGTGCATTCATTATTGAATTTGTGATGGGACTTTGCATATTTAATTTATACTTAGCTTATCGAATTAGACTATAAGTTCGAATATCTTTTAAATTTTGGAAAAGACTAAATATTTCATTTCCAAATGAACAAAGATAACGGTTGTCCCGAACATGAAGCAAATCATGTTCAGTAAATGACGGTCTGATAAATGTGTTTTCCAAAATTAAATAAAACGAGTCTAACATAAAATTTGAAATGTCAAATATGAAAACGTATGAGACTCTTTGCCATTTCTAAAGTATAGATATGTCTTTCATCAATTGGCCGGTCATTTCGGTGTAAAACGCTGCATAGTGTTGCTTATGTGATGAGTGACTCACTATCTATCATGATGTCTTATTCGAAGGCAAATTGCAGGCCCAACAAAGTTGTTAAGCTTAGGAATGCTACGTATTGCGAAATAACGAGACGTAGTAGATGCGAAAATAAACGAAAATGCCACCGCTGCATTAATACTACACACGTATATAATGCCTGAAAATATACTCTACATGGGCCCTTAATAAGATACCCGATCACTGACATTGTGTTTGATCTTTGGACGTAAAAAACAATTTGAAAACGGTACTCGATTAAAGCACTAAATGTAGACAATATTCGCGGCCAAACATTATGCCTTTCTTTGAACCGACATGTGTTTATCATTTAAAAAACTTTATTGCTCCTCACATTTAGACTATTATTTACCTACATCTGGCATAAAATAATCATCCTTTGGGCTGACTACTTTAGCATAGATATAGAAAGTTCATTTATTATAAAATTAATTTAATTAAATTAACAGAGGTTACTTTGGTAACATATTAATTTTAAAATTAATTCTAAAATAAATAAACATATCATACTTAAATCATGGAGTGAATTAGACATTATGGAAATAATGATAATTGATTAGGCGTTATGAAAATAATAATGGTAATTCAATTAGGCGTTATGAAAATAATGGTAAATTCGATTAGTATAATTAATTAATTACTTTAATGAAAAGGCGTTATGAAAATAATATGTGATAATCATGGCGTCAGCAACGCCAAAAGCGACATAACGTTTGAATCGTCTTGACCTGCGAGTTTGGCCGTAGATAAGCGACTTTTGACCATCGATATCTTGTCGTCCGTTCGTTTCGACGATTCAAGTTGGTTTTTGATCTCTTTATTGGGAACAAATCCACGGTGCCAATTTTGCGAGAAAAAAAAATTTCAGTTAAGGCATTCATGGGTTTAATTCCTGTCATACCAGATTTTAACCACAATAATCATACAATCTCACTCAAAGCAACTAAAAACACATTATGTGTCAAACCCATACATCGATTTCAACCAAAAACAAAATTATTGAATTTTGCATAAATTGGGTTCCCAAAATATATATATATATATTTCAAAAATCTGGGTTTAGGTATTGTAACACATATTGACTAACAAAAAACCACGAAAATTAGCACCAAAATATTAACTTATTAATCTAATGATGAGTGGCAATCTAATCTATTATATGTTTGATTTGAATACGGGAATAAACACATAGATCATGATTTTATTCTTTATTACCTTACAAATCTGAGAATAAAACCACATAACCTTAGAATCATGCATCATAATCAAAGTCGAATAAAAGTAGATATTGTAGAGAGCGTCACCGAATCCGTTCTGATTAGACGATGCGATGCGAGAGAGCTCTATAATTATGGAGGCTAAGGGTTTATGCATGGATTGTAAAACCTAACTAATGATATGTTCTCTCTCGATGAGTTTGCGAGATAACGTCTTGCGGTTTTAAGCGAAGAACGCTCAAATTACTTAATTGTCCTTAATGTTATTGACCCGTCAAAACAATTAAGGCAAAACGAGGCTCGCACATTAGTGTATTTATAATTAATGAAATAATTATATAATTATTTTGTGAACCACCTAATTGTTTGGGAATAGATCATTAGCTTTATTGGGTTCTTGAATAGGCCAAGCCTTGATCGTAATAGAAATTTAACGCTTGTCGGTAACAAAAGTGCAGTCCCCACTAGGACTCGATCTCGTGACCCTTTCCTATACCCTGCCTTTTTAAAACGTGGAGCATTCTGTCACATGAGCTAGACATGATGAGCTCATGGCCCAATATAAAAACATAAATCCCCAAATGAAACTTTTCAGGTCGGGTGGTCAAAATCCGAATCATCCAAACTATTAAGACATGCTTTGCTTAATTTCTTCATTACCAATCAATTATATTCAGAAGTAGAAGGGGACTAAGTAGAGAGGTATCAGATTTGGCCACGCGAAGAGAAAGATTATAAAGATTATAGCCATTTGTGTTATCCTCCTGAAGACTACCGAGATCTTCCAGGACTGATCAGCATTGGGAGGGATGCTATCACGGACCCTTTGTATCTTTCAATTCCAGCATAAACGACATTGGCAAGTCTTAAGGCACTCTCTTCTGCACTCCACTTTCATCCATACCCAAAAGTTCAAAGTCTCTTCCTTCATACTTTGTCTTCAGCATCAAAATGTCTCTCCACAAGGGTGGTCTTTCTAGAACACCATCCGAAAAAATCTCCATTACTCCATCGCTCGAAGCGATTGCGTTGAATCCAGTAGCATTGTAAATGGTTGTTAAGGTTGCAAAGAACCGAAATCCCCACAAGCCTTCCACACACTGCACCGGTCTCGCAGCTTATACTAAGGATGTATAATTATACCAACAAGATATCTTAAATCCCCAGTGAAATTCATCACCAACCGTGTACTAAGGACTACTGGACAAACGTTGATCTGCTGGTCTTGCTGAAGTGGATAAAGAGCTCGGATTTGCTGCAAGGGTGATATTCCTTCTGATTCCTCACTTCTCCAATACTTAATAAATGAATCTTTAAGTATGATATATTGACCTTCATCATCGTCTTGCTTGAAAGTATAGATTCCAGGTGCGGGGTCAACGGAGCTTAACCATGAAGTCAACGATAACCTTCCATCCATAATCATCCCAGGAAGAAAAGTATCAGTTGGGTTCTTGAAACTCTCCCAAAGAATCTCTTCAGATCTGCTGTCGCTTAGAACAAAGTTCCCAGAATCCATGAGCTTAGCCACCCTGGCCGTGGAAGACGAGCTTCCAAGTTCAGTAAACCAGTAAGCCGATCCAGATCTATTCACCAGCTTGAGGTTACCGTCTTCTGCAATGACAAAAGCTCCACCATTGCCATCAGGAAGGGGGTTGGCTCTATTGGCTACCCATACAACTGTTCTCTCCTTCAACCCATAGTACCATATCCCAATGAATTTCTTCCCATCGTTGAACTTTCACTTATTGGGACTAAGGCTAATTCGAAGTTTAAGACAAGAAGATCGTAGACAGCATTTGAGTTGCAGAGTCTATGAAATATTAATTTCATTTCTGTGTCTTTCGCCGGCCATGGTTTACTTTAATGGCGAATTCCAGATGAGTTAGTTTGGTCCCACGGTTTACGTTTTTTTTGAGACGCACTCATGTTGGAATCTCATGGTGGAATCCACCATCATAAAAAAACCATTTGGTGTGATGGAATCTCTAGCAGAGCAGCATAGGGATAGAACACATGGAACAGAAAGATCGTAGACAGCATGTGAGTTGCAGAGTCGAAACTTCATTGATTCAATTGTGTCCTTTCGCCGGCCATGGTTTGCACAATGAGACTTCGGGTAGGTAGTTTGGTCCCACAGTTTACGCACTCTCTTTTTTTATTTTTTATTTTTTGAAAGACGCACTCTCATTTTTTTTTTGAAAGACGCACACTCATTTTTTTTATATACATATAACCAAGGAAAAGCTTGCAGAATTTAAAAAAAAAAAAAAAAAAAAAGAAGGAAATGGAAATGGGATTTCAGCCCACCCTGAAAAAAAAGAATTTAGTTTAATTTTATTTATGAAAAATTAATGATAAGTAAAAATTATTAATAAAAATAATTCTTACCTTTAAATATTAATGATATATTAAGATTTAATTAAAATTTATAAATAATTTTTTGATAGTTATAAATGTGTGTTCCAAGTCACGGTCGTTTGATGTTTGGATAATTATCAGTTCAGATTTTAGTGCGGTGTGTAGAAACTCCCACTTATAGGTCTTGGTGTATGCATAGTAGATGTAATATAATTGCAATAAAATAAATAAGCGTGACATTTCCGTGGTTCAACAGCTTGCCCCGTCCACAAGGCTATGCCAGGATGTAAGGATTTTTTGATACGATTCAATGTTTACAATTAAGTTTTATGTAGTCTGAACTCATAACACGTGGCCATACTAAAACGTCGCATGGTGAGATTCAAAATGAACTACCGAATTCAGCCCCACCGACTTTCATTGCACCTCATACACATTACATTGTGCAAAATGAAGAAAATAAAGGCATTAAATGCTGTGAAAGTTGAAAGGCTTTTAATATGTAATCTTGACCGAGTATGCGCAGCTACCTGCTGTCGGTAGCGTGGAACGACACATTGCTTACTTGACTCTACTCCCAAATAAGTGATGAGAGCTGTGCCTAAATTTATAGCCTTGATAATCAATCTTAGAAGGCCTAATCTGGTTGGATGTTATCCTAATATGACTTCAACCAAACCTTCGATTTTCTTTTCCTTTCCTTTAAGCTATCATTACAAAAATAAGAAACTTGTTGATCGAGTATCATCTTTGAAATAGAATCCTAAATTGACTTTAATTATGGTTTGATAAGCTAAGATATCAGGGACCTGTTCCTAAGCTTTGACCTCTATCCTCTTATTAAATATATCTCAAGCCCATCGGTTACTTGCTCCCAAAGTTCATTGGCCTCCAAGCTAGCATACTGTCTTGCGTCCCACATCAGCTCTGCTTCAAGTCCAAACTCTCCAAGTCTCGCATGTCCCTACACTAAGGGAGGCGCGAGTCTGACTAACTTTTCCCCAGTCTTACAGGGATTCGCCCTCACATTTCATGAATATTCATGAAACGATATCTGAAGTAAATTTATTTTCTTGTAAACCCTTTGAGATGAAGATATAGACGATTTCAAACCCCGACATTACTCTCACTTTGTGCATGTCTTTGACAAAACATTCCTTAAATATTAAAACAAAAAAGATGTATTAAAGGCGAAGACAAGAGGCGCTTGGCACTTCTAAGATAGGACATTTTTGTTTCGTTGATTGTTTGCCAGCGCCATGTCCGACCATACACAATTGAAGGGATCAAAAAGTACAAAAATAAAGTATTAAACTTACCTTCGTTTTAAAATTCTTTCTACTCCCTTTTTTTTTATTGAAGGCTTTTTAGGTGGCGTTTGTTTTTGAGCATCTTTGAAAATTGAATAAACACGTTAAAGTACAATTTGTTTTAAAAATTTTAAGCACTTATTCTTTGAAATTTTTTAAAAAGTTACGAATAGAAAAAGTGAAAAATATTTGGCTTTTATTCGGAAAAGTCGTTCAGCAAAATAAAAAGCTGATGAATTTGTCGATAAAAGAAATTTGTGATATCACATTCTTATGAATGACAACAGGAGGGTTTGGGACGGGGCGATCCCATCCCGACCCGGTTCGTTTATTTTTGATTTTTCAAGGCTTTCATACCATTTAAAAAATTAAACGAGCGAGGCGGAGATGAGAGTCTGGCTACCATGTTTACATTTTATTTTTCTTTATTTTAAATTTTAATTTTTATATTTGTTTTTTATTTTATTATATTAAAGTGTATTTTCTATAAATAAAAATATTATGAATTTATAAATTATTTATTAAAACATTATAATAATAATAATTATTTATATTAAAGTATAAAATAAAATAATAAAAAATATTTTTAAAATATAATGGTAGGACTTGTATTATTATCTTTGATATATGGTTCGTATTCTTCATTCGGGTCCGTTTCTAACTGAGAAAAAAAAAAATGCAAATCAGAAGCTAAGGATTACTTGTTTATCGTTGGAAAATCACAGAAAAATTTTTCGTTTGTCTGAATCGACGAGAAACTTTTTTGAGTTAGATTTCGAGGCAATTTATGTTGTGATCCAGTTTCGTTGTAGAGATAAAAATTTTACAAAAAACTTCATGACATATAATGATTTATTATTTTTATTAACGTTTTGGTTTTTGAAAATTTCCTAGCGATTTTCTCGAGTTCTGATAGCAATCATGACCGTGTCGGATTTTTAGAAAATAAGCTGGCTTAATTAAAAGCGATTAAAAAATTAAATTAAGCATGTCTTGGTGAAGCTGGCGGAGACCCAGGGCACAAATAATTTGTTAGTTGTGTCCTCTTCATTTCTACAATGTTAAAAGCAATGACTATCTTGCTCTTTATTAAGTGCTTATTGACGTCGTTCCAGCGAAAAGTTACATTCGGCATTAAGTGAAAAAAAGCGAAACCTTGACGCTAGAATGTAGGGGACCAAGGAATGGAAAATCGAGAGGCACCATTAATACTCCAGGCCACTGCTCACACTGTGTTCAGACATTGGTTGGTCATTAGTAGCAACCACTTCTGGTGATGTTTAAGGTATGAGAAGATCGGCTGGCTAATCTTGGTCGCGAAAGTAGGAGCTTCGGTCTCATGTGGTGGATCAAGCTTGGTTGCAAGCGTTGTTCTAGGCAGGTTTGGACTTGTAGTAGGTCCGGTGTCAGTATGGCGTTTGTGTACTCCCCCTCAGTATCTTATCCGCTTTTGATGTATAAAATATAAGCTTCCAGCCCTTGTCTTCTTCATCTCTTCTACCAACACTATGATTCTTTCCCGCTCATTCTAAATGCCTTGAAGTTGTAACTCTAGTAGTTGTTGTTGGTCATAGAGATGGTCCAACACTTTTTCATGAGACCAGATGGTCTTGTCTAGAAGTTCGGTCTTCGTCAACACAATAGAGGAGGATTGCCCTATGGGTACAACTATAGGTTCAAACTTTGGAATGTTCTCTAGGACCTTCTCTTTCATCTTCCCTATCCTTTTCCCAACCCATCCCAAGTTTTCTCTCACCTCTTGGTTCACCATAAACCTCAACTCTCATGTTCTTAAGAGTTCGATTCCCGCTTGTTATACAACCTTGAAGTTCCATGAGTTATCTACACATTTGGTTTGCTAGTGGTGAACTTGAGCTCAACTTAGAGGTTTGAAATTGGTTGAAGTGAAGAGAACTTGATGTTTGAAGGTGATTGTTGATGATATTGTTGATAATTGAGCTAGAGATTCGTTCTGTATTTTAGAAGCCTTTGAAAGCTCTTGGTCATTTCAAAGAAGAGTGTACATGCTTATGCCTACCAAGTGTTTGATAAAATGGCCAAGTGAGCTTCAAGTGTAAAATTGCTACAAGGGGACTACCGAGGCTCTCTTTTGGTGAAGTATCATTATTGTCCATCAAGTGGGAGGTATTTTTAGCACAATGCTTATGTGAATTATGATTCAAAGATTGGGATTGGTGTTAGAGGCTTCATCAAACTTGTGGTTTGTTGAGCCATTGTTGTGGAAAAAGGAGAATTTGTTATGGCGATTGTTAAGGGTTAATGGTTGTGATGTTCTTGGAGCATTGAAGATATATGGTTTAATCATAATCATCAAGAAAGGGTGGTGAATATCAAAAGAAGGGTTTTCCAAGTTGTGCACTCATTGCACATTTCAAGCTTTATGGAGAAGAAGGCACAACTTGCATTTCAAAAGCGAGTCAGATTCATTAGAGAAACTTCGAGAGGAAAAAAAAAGAAACTGATCACCCTCGGGGGGAGTTCTCGTTATCTCTTTTTTCTTTTATTTCACATTGAGGGCAATGCTCAATTCAAGTTTGGGGGGGTGGGAGTGGGGGTGTGAACTTAATTTTTTTTCAAAAAGCTAACTTTTGTATCTCCTTACCTATTTTAGCTATTGCTTTAGTTGTGTAGATTGTTTGCATATAGTATTAGAGGTCCTTACTAACCAATTACCAAGAGATATATTTGGTTTTGCTAAGTGATATAAGATATCATATTCATGCAATTTTACAAATGTAACATCCTCATCATAGCTCTTGAGGATAAGATTAAGTAAATCTTTTTTGATTTTTATCAGCATGTCTCGCTTTGTGCTTGAACTTTTTGGTGCAAGATATACGCATAACATTTCTTACTGTAATCACTCGTACTAAATAAAATTTAAAAAAAGTCATAACTAGACTAGAAACTTTGACATGTATAAGGAATTTAATAGGGGTTTTAATGGCCCTTTTTCCATTTGTGTCTTCTTCTAGAAGCAGGGGCTTGAGCGGGTTACGAAGAAAACTGAAGGATATGGGCGAAGAAAATATTCAGTTATGCAAATACAGGACATATGAGCAAAAATTGAAGGCATTTGTACACCTTATCTAGGCTAATGGATGATCATATTTAAATTTTCGAGAAGGAATTAATTCTAGTAGTACTGCTTATCACAACTCGTGTAAATATTATTTGTTTGAAACTCATTAATCCTTGCAACTTTAAAACCACCAACGGATGGGTTTTCACTTTAAAGTAATAGACTTCAAATGATGTAATCAATCGATTATACTAGCAAAATATTCTCGTTATGATCACATATTTGTACTTACAAAAATGATGTAACTAACAAAATTTTCCTAAATAATTTCTTAATTTATTGAGACACTGAAATTGTGTTTGATTCTTAAAATTTGTTTAGAAAAAAGAAAGAAAATAACAATAAAAATGACTTTCTTGTATTTGAATGCCATTAGATAAAAGGAAAATTTATAAAAAGACTTATTATATTTTTTTTAACATAATTTTCTTCCCTTTTCACTCTCTATGTGTGTCCTTATTCTTGAGAAACCTTATATACTTAATGCTTGATCCTCAAGGTGTAGCTTTCAACAGTAGTTTCCTCTTACACTTCCTCCAGCTTGAGTGCAGTCTTGTCTTCATATGAATTTTCGTCTCTCAGTATACTTGACAAGAAATATAATTATAAACAAGAAGAAAAAAACAACGATATACGTAATAGAATTAATCATCACAGAGACTTTTTGTGCGTAGCATCAACCTTTCTTTCATCACTGAATCAAATTATTGAACATTCAAATTGTTTACTGGTGTGTAAGTTTTTTTCTTCCAATTTCTTGCTTTAAGCTCCCCCATTGGAGAGAAAAAAAATACAATACAATTCCGGAGGCCAAAAGAAGAAGTCAAGATATCGATTAGAAAAATCTATAGTATAATAGGAAATGAAGTGAACTTTTTGCTTTATGTCCAGCTACTATACTTCCTGGTCCCTTCCAAGAGTCTACCGTCAAAGTAATTCATTTTATAAAAGAAAAAGTTAAATGAGTGGCATTTTTTTCAAAATAATTACTAAATTTGTCTTAACATGTTTTAAGCGTGAATTCTAAATACGGTTTAAAAAATTAACCTTAAAATCGTATTTACCATTTTTAAAAAATTAACCTTAAAACCGTAGTTAGTGAATACGATTTTAAAATTAACCTTAAAATTGTAATTGGTGAATGCAATTTTTAGGTAATTCTTAAAATGGTGAATGTGATTTTCAAAACATGTAAAAGACTAATTTGGTTATTATTTTAAAAATGAGATTACTCATGCAATTTTTTAAAAAGATGAATTACTTTGACACTAAACTCTGCTTCCAACGCCTAAAATGAAGGCTATATTTTTTGTTTGTTATTTAGCTTTTTATTGACGATAATGGTTGAATTAGGAAGATCAATTGATAATGCAAGTTTAGGCGTACTATCCATTGACTGAATTAGATTTATTTCTGATACATGAGCCAAACCACATTAAAACCCGATTTTATTTATGTTATTAATTACCTCACAAATCTGGCATCAAAGAGCTTCTCCCGGCTCAGTAACATTCATAGCTTTCTTATTTTGCAGGGATTCCATTGGGAAGCATAACTGAAAGGGTATTTAATGAGTGTCTTTCAATAAATTGTGTGGACTTAGAAAATAATTCCTCCTGAAGATGTTAGTAAGTAATTTTTTTTCTTTAATTTAGCTGTGTTTTATAGGTGTAAAGATAAAAGTTGAAATTTGAGGAGCGTTCGTCACTTGGTCTTCTAGCTTCATTCATTATGGTTGGCTTCAGTTGACTTGATTTTAGGTGGCTACGCCTTTCAGTGCTGAAAATGAGACTAATGATCAGGTGTGTGCACAATATCCATACCAAATTTCATGTGTTATTATTCCCTGGATAGAAACATCAGCCCAATTTCGTAAGGCTGTGAAATACATCTTCAAAACAACTTCATACATAGCATGAATATACATATCCATTACCAACAGAAACTGGATTCCCTGTGTCCAAACGACCTAGTGGGAAAATAAATTCAGCCAAGAGAAGTTCTGATGCTCGTACGTGGTGAAACAAAGAAAATTACAGTTCTAAAGACTCGTTGATGCGTGTCCCAGAGATACTGAGAAAATTGAATTATGGCTGAAAGAAAATTCTCAAACTTCTAGGCTTACATCTTTTACAACCCAGAAAAGTTTCCTTCAAAGAAATAATTAGAAATTCAAAAAATAATATCACTTAACAGAATCTACTTTAAAAATGAAAAATAAATCAAGATAATGATGGAATCTAAAGAGCCCTTAATTCAGGAACCACCCTCAACGCATGGGAATTGAATTCTGACAAAATTACAATTTGCCACTTTATCCCATGGAACTTTCTTTCTCCCGTGCTGCACCAAGTTCCATATTTACTTTACTTCCATTTCATGGATCTATTAACAATGTTAGATATCATACCTTCCCTTCCATACAAGGTGCAAGAACAACATGAAAAAGATTGACATGATATCAGCAAAGTGAACTGGTGGGTGATTATGATAATGTGATGACAACCCAATTCTTGAGGACTTCTACGCTGAATTTTTTCACCTTTCATGTTTTGTATGAAAGTGAAAATGAGATTATTTCAAGAAAAGACTGGATGGATATTATTGCACACAGAATGTATCTTTAAGCTATGCCGCACTTCATCTTGTCATTTATTCGACTGAGATGGATCGCCAAAGACGGTAAAAGCTACACCCGCATAACTTACATGTATTCTAGGACTTGAGCTCGAGAGATTTTTATTAAGGTGAGAACAAGCCCATCATCTACTTTATGTGTTCGATGGTATGTTAATACCTTTCTTATAATTTTCTTTTGAATTGCTCGAAATGTATTTAGTATTTCACCACCGGTTTCACTATCATACAAGTGAAGCCCCGGATTTATTCAGTTTTCTCAATTCAAGAAAACCATTATGAATTTTTGTAACACCCGGAATTATTACAATAGCCAAATATTATTTTTCCGAAAATAAAACGATAGACCCGGGTTTAATACTAGAGTCAAGGGTAAATTGGTAAATTTACCACTTAAGGACCATTGGGTCATTAATGAGAAAGTCTGAGTGGTCTAAATGTATAAGATTGAGAATGTGATATGCAAATAGAAAGAGAGTTAATGGCCCAAATTGCTATTAATGAAAATTTAAAGTCAAAAGTAGATTTATAAAACTAAACTAGTCTGAGAAAAAGGGATAGTTCTCATTTTTTGCTCAAATAGAGTTCCAGGAACTTAAAAATGTGAAAGAAAGAGAGGAGAAAGAGGAAGAAGAAGAGAAGAAGGAGAAAGGAAGAGAAGGAAAGGAGATTGAGCCAAAAAGGTAAGGGTTTTTGGTTTGATTATTGTAAAATGGTTCTTTTTCTAGGGTTTGGTTGGGGGAACTTCTCCTAACCCTAGATTTGAAGGATATGGGTGGTAAAACCCTAATCCTTGGTTATTTGTGTAAGGATTGAGGGGATTTTGTATAGAGGGGTATGATTCATGAATTTTTCTATTTTTGAAAGCTAGGGTTTCATCCTAACCTTAGATTGGTTGAGTGATGAGTTGGCAAAACCCTAGATTCTTGTTTAAGATGTGTTTTGGAAGATGTTTTGGTTGAATAGAGTGGCTTTGATGTGTGTTTGAGTGTTGGGGTTGATTTGGTTGGAAACTTATGGAAAAAGTGGTGAAAATCATAAATTCTGGGCATTTTTCGAGAGTTTGGATTTTGTTTTGACGGTGTTAGTACCTATTTGGCATAACTTGCTCATTTTTATCCGATTTGAGTGATTCAAGTTGCTGTTTAAGAAGCTAGACTTCAAGGAGCACCAAACATCCAGAAATAGATACCCTCAAATTCTGACCTTATATGTGGCCCAAAAAATTCACTCAAGGGTTATGTTCAAGCAAAATTTACTGTATAGTTTTGATCATAGAATAGTCAGGGTTGTTTAGGATATAACTCGAGTTTCGATTACTAGATTTGAGTGATTAGGTTGAAGGAGAACCTTTAGCACCTTATCTTCAAATGAGTAATATGGAGATAGGAATACAAGAGGTTTTTGTGTTGAGTGTGTTGTTTGTGTAACCCTAATAAGGGGTGTTAAATGTTGATCCTAGTAAGTGTAAGAGAGAGTGCACTTGGGGGATCAAGGTTTATGTTGGAAGGTATAAGAATATATGTGAGTCGAGTGGTGATAAAGTAATAGACCACTTGAGTAATTTTTATGTGACACGGATTGTGAGAGGCTAAGGAATCTTATGACTTGTTATTTACAGATCCTTTGGAGTAGCCTTGGTTTGAAGCTTCCTTGGGGAGACTTGCGAATTTTGAATCCAAGGAAGGTAGGGAATCTTATAACCTTTACTCACAGCATCTTTGTGGTTTGATATTTGTGGGAATTTTGTACCATTACGTGCTTTGGCTTTGTGTGATTTTCTAGTGATATATAAATGTATATTTTTGCCTCATATGAAACCTTTGGATGCGGTACATGATGTTTAAATATCCATGTGGTTGAATGCTTTGTGGTGTTTTAAAGCATGACATGGGTATGAGGCGTGTGAGTCGGGATTGATGTAGTGGACACGGGACGATGGCTAGTGCTGGGTTGTAGTCGAAGGTCGCGAGATATACGGGATGTGGGCATATCCACGGAGTGTAGAAGTCTGACAATTTAACCGTTGTTAAGGATGATACGCTGAATCACGGGTGGAAGCCAAAGAGTCATTGATGAGGGTTGAGATGATGGTAGTAATGCATTCATGTGTTTCCATCACCAACTATTATTGTAAAATGCTCGCGTTTTGAGATATTTTTGAATTACATGTATAAGTATTGAATGTTTTCCCATGAGCTTGTGGCTTGTTGGCAAGGTTCACTGCGGGTTGTCGACTACGTCCCATTATTTCCCTCCACCTTGAATGCGGTGCGAGAGACCGGGGTACAGCGTGACATGGAAGTTGGACTGTAGGGTTTTGAGGATGGGGATTTTGTATCTGGCACCCAACTTGTTGATTGGTTGGTATATCTTGATGTATTTAGTGTTATGGGGATATTCACACTACATTTTGGACAGTTGGTATCTTTTGTGGATCATTGTATATTTGGAACTTTGTGTAGCCGTGGTTTTGGAACTTTATTGTAAATGTTGTTTTTGATCGAGTGTAAGTGTATGGTTTGGGTCACGTTGTGAGGAATTAAGCTGCATCTGGAATATGTGTGTATGTTTGGAGACTTGGAGTAGTGTTTTATTTACATTTCCAAGTGATTACTCAAAGTGGAGTTTAGACTCAAGTTGTGAAAAAAAAAAAAAATCAAGTGGTAAAATAGTAACATAAATCACACCGGTGGAATTCGGGGTGTGACAATTTTCCCAATCCATATGAAACAAAAGAGACTAGTAGTTAATTTCCCGATCACCCAATTCTAAGGTTCCGTTTGGAAACCAGAAAGCAAAAGAAATCAAGGAAAATGATTTTTTTATGTTTGGTTTCATCGTAGAAAATATAAAATAAAATAAAATATAATCAAAATTCTTAAAATTTTTATATATT
This sequence comes from Tetrastigma voinierianum, assembly GCA_016808115.1. NCBI lineage: Eukaryota > Viridiplantae > Streptophyta > Magnoliopsida > Vitales > Vitaceae > Tetrastigma > Tetrastigma voinierianum. The sequence goes on along the minus strand of JAEQBH010002940.1, from coordinate 209,147 downwards.
TTTAAATTTTCTTAGTCCTTATATAATAAAGAGAAACATATAAAATGAGTTTGAATAAACATACAAAATTAATTTATTAAGTTCAAACCTATTTTTTATTTTCTCACAAATTTTTTTCCTTCCATTTTTCCTTTATATTTTTTTTCCTTAGCACTTTCTTTCTCCTCTTTTTTTTCTTTATTAGTTTTCTTTAATTCGAGGGCATATAGTTATATGGTAGAGGTAAAAGTTGAAATTTGTGACGCCTTTGTCGCATGGTCCTTGAGCTTTTCTTCGTAAAGGCCAAAAGTTGGGGAGATGGCTCTTAAGGTTCAAATGTAGGTGTTCATTTTTAGCTTCATTGATTATGGGTTGGCTCCTTCACCTCCCAATTGTACTGAAAAATCGGAGCATTTGTACAGCAATATGTTTATATTATTCAGTCAGAAGCCCTTAAGACAAATTATTAAACCTTCTAGACATCAAATGGTTAATAATAAGGGAAGAATCACACTAAAATGCACAAGTGGTTTCATCGGAGCTCCTCCTTGACCATCGACCTTCTTCTATGGAGACAAGGATTTCACGTTTCCAGGATGCCTCAGGTTTGCTAGAAGAAGAAGCTGTGCTAGAAAGATCTCTTTTTACGACAAAAGCCGGTTCTATAGGAACCAGCATTGTTGCAGTCTCACTGCTGAGCATTACAACTGTAACTGCCATGGTGGGACGATCACTTGGATCTTCTTGCGCACACAACAGTCCATAATTCACACTCCTCATAAATTCATTTGTGCTGCATGTTTCACTTAGTGTCTGATCCATCAGCTCCAACACCTTGTCTTCTTTCCATAGCTTCCATGCCTGGGAACAGGTGAGAGTAGAAAGTTACAGTTATGGTATGGTGCTTGTCTTTAGAGAATGACTAACAGGTGAATGCAAATGATAGATTCAAAGTTCTTACTTGACCAATGATGAGTATCCTAAATACTCATTTTCTCTCCATCTTTTGTTTAGTTTGTTCAAATCTATGATTAGGTCAATTATTGGGTGGAGTGAAGAGAAAAAGTTCAAAATTCAGTAAATTCAACATTTAGCAACAACTACTGTATTTCGATTTTTGCAGCTATATAATGACCTTACATGGCTCCAACCTTTGGATGTATGGATAGTAGACTTTTCAAGCTTTTCGAAAAGGCCTTATTCACTTAACTTGGATTTCAAATGATCAAATTATGGCCGTTGAGCAAATATTCAGAGTAAAATCTTCTCATCACCTTCAACACAACACAACCTCATTCTTGAATTCCTGTAGGCCTTGTCCTAAATCTCTTGAGAGTCTCTTGATCGCAATTTCTTGCCCTTATGGGAACTTGCCCTGTATACCACATAAGATATGCATAGACATAGGCGATGAGAAACCAGTTGAAAAAGAGAGCAACATGGAAATTAAGAACATTACCTTGTAAACTGGCCCGAAACCCCCTCATCAAAGCTTATTTGCATCTGAAAAGTTATCTGTAGCAGCTAATATGTCTTCGAAGTCGAAAAATGGTAAATCAATGTCTTTCTTATCTCTTCTTTGAACTGCTCTGAGTCTATTAAGTGTTTCACACGTCTCTCACTATGATACAAGTGATGCCCTTGATTTGCTCTTTTTTCTAAACTAGTAAAACAGAAAATATTGTATAGGAGAGACCCTGAAACTTTCTTAATTTAGCAAGCACAACTTGAAAAGAAGAGAAGAAGTTGTAGGCAAGTGCATATGGCACAAACAATACCTTTCCTTTTGATGATGGTTCTTTTGCGAGAATAAGCAAGATAACCAATGATGCCTAAAACCACAACTAGAACAACAGCAGTTGTTATGCCTATCACAACTATTGGAGATGCCGACGATGACGACTTCTGATTAGCACGCATTGCAGACTCTGCTGGAGTTCCGCCTCCTGAAACAATAAGTGAATCGAACTTTTCCCACATACCAAGAAGGTAAGTTCAGAAATCTAATTGGTGAATAACATCCTCACCTCGTACACAATTTAAACTTGAGCTATTCCAGCTGAAGTTTTCATTTACCATCACCTTCTCATTCAATTCTTGTTCTGCAAGTTGAATTTTCCCTGTCCTTGCAGTCTGCTGATGAAATTTTACTGGCTCAGTGAGGATCCCAACTAATCTCGCTTCCCACAATACCATTTTTCAGACATCTTGGAGCCAGAATTGTCAGTTCCGACCTCTTAGCAAACATCAGTCATGCGGAAAGGAGAGTCTAATGGTGGAATTTTGTTGTTAAGACTTCGAGAACTGCAGTGTGCATCTTTCAGTTGGATTTCAAATGTTAATGACTCTGGGTCGATGCTAGTATAACACGGTAGGCACCCCCAGGTACCTTGAACCAAACCTGGCCTGTGGTAGTGTCGCACTCAAAATGGAGTACATGGGATCGCCACACTTAGATCCATTGCTCAGAGGATAAGGAATCATGTTTGAGCAACAAGTTTCACAGTTTCTTTGTTGTTGGTTCTGTAAAAACAAGAAAATCCCACGTGAACATCTTAGTTGTAAATGGATTAATGCTTGTGATTACAGAGAAAAAATGGAAGGAAAAAAAATGAAAAGGGCATACTTATATCCGAAATGGCCACACGAACAAAGAGATTGTAAGAATCAGAGGGATACTCCTCTTGAAGACCAGTAAGATCATCCGTCCAAATCAATCATTCTCTGGCCGTGGTTCTTCCATGTTCGACATAAGTTTCCGCATAAGCTTGGCATTCGCATCTCTTAAGGCAAGTCTTCCTACAATAATCAATGTCTTTCGGATCTATTGGAATCGAAGAATCTCGCTTGCTCACTTTCATCATCGTTAAATCGAGCAGCACGTCTTCACGGGAATTCTTCTCGCATATGGGTGACTTTCTAGTACACCCACCTGAAAACTCTTCATTTTTCCAACTATCTGGCGAGACCGGTTCAAACCCCGGCAAACATTTGCACATGAAAGCATTGTTAATGTTAAAACTACCGAATTTTCCACAAGCTTTTGATACACTACACGGATCTTGCGGTGCTCTGCTGTTTGCACACGAGGTATTTGGATTCAGATAGTACCGGATTTCCCCGGAAAAACTCATAACCAACAGCCCGGTATCCTCATCCCTGGATAACGGTGTTTTGATGGGCTTCCTACTGCACAAACCTCTTGAGTTGGTTGTCTTAATGCTGAAATTGGATAACAAGCTGAATACTACATCTCTCATTTTATCTGGTGTTCCTTCCGACTCCTTACTGCTCCAATATTGAACAATCGCATTTTCCCATGTAATATAATGATTCTCATTGTCTTGATCTTGCTTGAAAGTATAGTTTCCAGACATCGGGTACTAAACCTAATCCTTATGGTGAAAACCATCGCCCTGAAACCCTGAGATCAATCATGTTTTATCATTAAGAACCATAAACAATTAAAGAGAGTGTACCTGAATCCATATGCACTAAATGATGTAGATTGAGATCAGTTTAGGCCTTCCAAATTGCAACGTAGTTCCAGAGAGTTCCCCCAGGTCTTCTCTGTTTTCTTTATGAATTAATAGGAAATATTAGAAAATGAACCTACGTTTAATTTAGGGATCGAGACCCCTTTTATGCTAGGAAAGTGATGCTTCACAAAGCGTTACTTCTCTATTAAGGTTTTTTGTTTTAGCCCATCAACAAAACAGAAAACTAAATGTCTCTACACATATATGAGGAAACACATTGCAAACTTGATGCATAAAAGCCTAAAAAACTAAGCTTAAGAAGATCGCTTAGAGTAGAACTTATCTTTGGGTTTACAACACATAATAATCACATATGAGCCCGTAAATAAATTTAAATAATCCCGACAATCTCCACGCAGAATTTATAGTGTAACTTTATAATTATGTATTGTAATAAATAACTTTATGAGCTCAAATTTTATCACCCAAACACATGTATCAAAGCCAATCTAGTCCATCGATGCAACCATAAGGTTCATAGAGAACTTTATTTACATTTGTTGTATTCGACTATTAATGGTCCGCATGTATTGATATGATCGAATGACAAGGATCTAATGTGGATGTAGTGGAAATTACATGTAATGTGATCTTAACATGCACATTTCCAAGCGGTCACACATTGCTTTAGTGAGATCAAATAAAATTAAGTTCGAGTGTCAATAAAATAAGCTAGGATTACGAGAACAAAACCTCAAAATATTTACATTGAAATATCTTGAAACTATATCTATAACAAAGCATCTCAAACTCCCACTAAAAATGAATAATACTCACTTTAATATGACACCCATACTAGTAGTATTTTGATGACAGACCTTGGGTGGCAATCCTTTAGTAGAGGGTAACGATCATAGAGTTTGTCCCGATGTGCTCGATAGACAATGGCCATTACGAACTATTTCTTTAACAACGAAACTTGATGTCAATGTCTTGACTTTGGCGAGCTTACATTGTTGTTAGAATATAACATTCTTTGAGTTATTGTCACAATATATCTTTAATGATGCTTTTAATCCCTTTCACCAGCGGCCCAGATAACAAAGTTTCTGACCATATCCATGGTTGGAAACCTCATGTGGCTAAACTCTGGCGCCATAGTTGGGAAGCTATAAGTTTAATTTTGGCACTCCTCTAGATATAACTCCTCCCATTCGCATAGAAAACATAAGCACGATGTGGATCGTTTTCTATCTTGACATCCGACAAAATCGAGGTCCAGACACAGATCCTACAAACTATCGATGCTTCGATACTTGAGCATCGTCTTTTGTTCTCTTTAAATTTTCCACATGACTGTTTAGGCTTGCTTTCGATGGTCGACTCCAGGGGTACTCATATGTAGCCTTGACATACCAACTATGAGCGCAATGCTCTGGAGCGATACATACTTGGAGCATCACGTCGAGACTCCCCGACGATGATAAGGAATGCTTTTGCATTTATGATTTGAAAGATTATTTTTAGAGGCGTTAGTGGGAGACAAACTTGTCTCCTTTAGCTGGCGTATCTCTTGATGAACAATCCTTCATGATGAATCTATTCAACACTTTTTTGATATAGCTCTTTTTTGATATAGAAGAATACAGCAGGACGATCATAGTATTTGTATACCTATCTGAGCCTTCCCAAGATTCTTCATCTCAAAATTCTTTGAGAGAAATTTCTTAGTTTCATGCAATAAACCTATATCGCTACTAGCAAGTAGAATATCCTCGAAATATAAAATCAGGAAGATAAATTTACTCCCATTGAACTTATGATATACACAATCTTCAACCAAATTTACCTCAAAACCATTGGAGGTAATAGCGATGAAGCAGCCCAGTACCATTCTGAGGAAACTGTTTAAGACCATAGATAGATTTATTTAATTTACAAACCATTGACTTTGGATCCCCATATACAAAGTTTTCTAGTTGTACCACATCAATAGTTTTGTCAATGTTACCATTGAGAAAAGATGTCTTTACATCCATCTGAGTACATTTCCCCAATCAAAATGAGCCACAAGTACCATTATAGTCTAAGGAGTCTTTTGGCAGCGGAGAAAATTTCCTTATAATTCTATGCCTTATTTTGATTGAAACCCTTCATGACTAGCCGAGGCTTTATATATTTAGACATTTCCATTGAATCCCTCTTGGTTTTGAATATCCATTTACAGCCAATAGGTTTTGATCCTTTTAGGCAATTAAATAAGATCCTAAACAGTTGTCTTCCATAGTTTCATCTCATCCTTCATGGCATCAATCCATATGAGAATTAGAACTTTGTAAAACTTGTTGAAGATTGATTGGATCATCTTCTACTAAGTTTACATCAACCTCATGTTCTTGAAGAAATATGATATAATCATCGGGAATCACACTTCTCCTTTCTCTTATGGATCTCCTTAATGGCACTTCTTGAGGTTGTTGAGTTTGTACTATAGGTTCTCGAGGAAGAACTTCGTTGTTGTCTTGTGAGGTAGCATCATCTTGAACAATATTGGGTAAAATAACTTGATCAATGTTGTCTTGTGCTGGAAGAACTTCATTGTTGTCTTGTACCATAATAACATCTTGAACAATGTTAGGTAAAATAACTTGAGCATTGTCAAGAGCAATATTAGGATAAAAAACAACATCAGGTATGAGAACTTGATCCTGATTGTTCTCTTATTCTTCTTCAAAAACAACACTCCTTACGTTATCTTCCCATCCAAACTCAACATCCTCAAATAATCTTGCATTTCGCGTCTCAAAAAATGATCTAATAGTGGGATTATAAAACTTGAAGCCTGAGGTTCGACACCAACCAGCAAAGTTGCGGCTAAGCGTTCTTTCGTCGATTTCTTTTCATTTGGCCTATAAGGCGTGCTGTTTGGGCTGACTGAACATGTAAGTGCCTAATGCTAGGCTTCTTTCAGATCCACGACTCATAAGGGTTTTAGGCTCTTTGCTACTAGGTACCTTATTAAGAATGTACCTTGCAATCTTAAGTGCTTACTCCTGAGCGATTCGGGTAAGAAGAATGACTAATCATACTTATCACCATGTTAAGGAGTGTTGCAATTTAGTCTCCTACGCAGGCTTCATTCATGCTAGGCTTGCACGGCGGCTGTGTGTATTCTTGGGACGATCCCACATTCACTAGGAAGATAGCGAAGGTCACAGGCGTTGTTATAATGTCGTATTTCTGTGTACTTTAGCCACCACGGTCAAATTTGACAGCTTTAATCTTCTTGCCAAGTTGGAGTTCAGCTTTGGCTTTTAAAGACTTGAACACGTCCAAAGCTTGAGACTTCTCATGAATCAAATATAGGTACCCATACCTTAATAGTCATCTATGAACGTAATGAATACCATTGACCATTCGAGAAGCTATGGGGAGATGAATTGCGTATCTCGGTATGAATTAGTTCTAAGACATCTGTACATCTATTGGCACCTAATTCCTTTTCTCTATTTATTTTTCTTTAATCCACTCAATGCAAACTTGAAAATCTATCATATCGAGTGAATCAAGAATTTCATCTGACACAAGCCTTTGAATTCTCTATTTAGAGATATGGCTGTCGCTTGATACCCATGCTATTCTGAATCCTTATCAGTTATTTATGTTTTGTACCACGTATACTTGTATACAAGGTTTCATTAAATGAGGCAACAATATCCAACAAATAAAGGTTGTCATGCACAGATAAAGACCTAGTACCAATTACATTTGAATTTAAAGAAAGACGTAAATTTACAAGTTTCCGAATGAGCAAATAATATCAGTTTGTGATATAGAAATTGGAAATCAGAATTTTGTCTGGAATGATTTACAACATAAGTTTCCTTTAAATCCAAATAAACACTAGTTTTTAATAACAACCTAAATGTCCCTCTTGCCTCTACTTTCGCCATTTTGCCATTGCCCACATAGAAATCATTTGGCGGTCGACTCCAAAGACAACCTTGTAAGGAAATACTTACGTGAGTAGTAGCACGAGAATCTACCCACCAGGTATGACTAGGTACAAAAGTTAAATTAACTTCAGAACAAACTAAAGTGAGAAGAGTACCTTTCTTAATACGCCAAGCAACAAATTTGGGACACTCTTTCTTGAAGTGGCCCGCTTTCTTCTGAAATAAAGAGTGAATTCCTTATCTTTGCGTCTTTCCTTCTTACCTTAGATATGCAACTACGTAGTGTCTTTGTTAGAGTCTTTAGCTCTCTTCCTTTCTTCTTCTGAGAAGTTAATGCTAAATGAGCACTTTCTATCTTATCCTTCTTTATGCTTTCCTCTTGCTTTTACGATGAGAAGGCAGCTCATTCAGAGTCACATTATCCTTGGGTATTTATATTTCCATTGAGCGATTAGACATGGGAAGAGTGCAGAAAACAAATGAAAGCAAATCAGTGAACAGATTATAGCTTGGGTAACTTTAGTTTTCCGACAATGTTAGACATTTCCATGATGTACTCCCTGCTGTTCTCCCTTGTTTTGTATTTCATGCATATAAGTTTTCTCAGAGTACTTGTTTCGCCTTTTCATTTTAGCAAAGATTTGCTCTATATCGAAGAAATTTCGAGTAGCATTAACGCTCTCATTGATAAGTCTGAAACTAACTACAGAATGGGCTTTCATAAGCATTAGGCTCAAGAGATTTGATCGCTCCCGCTTCTCAATATTAGACACATTGAGGTTTTCTGGAGTAGAAGTAGGGCGTTCCATTCTTAATGCTAGGTCTAATTCCATATAGTCGAGAACAATTTATACATTCTCTTTCCAAATCTTGAAATTGCTCCCATTGAGCATGGGAATTCCATTAACTTGAGCAGATAGATTTGCGACGTGCTTGAGAAATTTGAGTGGGAATAGAAACAAATAAGCATGCTCACATAAGTTCCAAACAAATCAAAAAAATAAATTCAAATGCATGTAAAAATCCCATTGCAAGATGTCAGGCACTCCATTAATGTCTTGTCTTTGGACAAAACATTAACTTGTAATTGATGTTTTTTTGTAGTGATCAAACATTGATAATAACTACTGTCAAATAATGAATATTCCTTTGGGTGTATTCATCATTTACATGTAAAACCAAATGCTCATCACATGTTTATCACCACAGGTGCCCCATTGTCACGCGCCCAGAATCCGGTGACGAGCAATGGATCCGGCTTAGTCCGGGGCCTTACTTAAATATCATCTATATACTAGGACTCTCATTGACTTGTTCTTTTCTCCAGGCGAACTTGTACTGTGGGTATACAAACAATTTCTATAATAACAAAGAATGTTTTACATATCTGAAAGAACTACCCACAGAAGTGGTGTCCATCAAAATCTATCACACATATCTTGAGTCCCGTTGCTTATACATGTACATTTTCTATTGAATTTATTTGTAGCATTGAGATACAAAATATAATCATACTCCCTTCATTGGAGTTTATCTTATACAAACTCTTATATATATACATATCTAATACAAAATATTAGAAGTTGCGAGGAATGAGTGCGGTGAACACCTCCACAATTTGTTTTTGCTTTCTTGATGTGGGTTGTCACGTCCTCTTGCCTCCTCTTGGTACCTGCAGTTGGAACACGGGTGCTAAACTGCAGCTTAGTGGGACATAAGCATGGGACAACGCCAATGAGTGAGCAGATCATGACTTATACATATGCATTTATATATCTACTTACATATGTATCTTTTGTGCTTATCATCTTTGCTTTCCTATTTATGTCAATCCTTTTGCATTCCATGTTCTATGTCTTTGGCATATCTCGATCTATACTTTTTATATATTCTGTTTCTATGCTTTGCATAATTCATATTCATTCTATAACTTATTGTTTTTATTTTCATGTGTCGCACATTGTAATATATGATTCGTACTCTGTTTAGTACTAATTTCATATCTTGTATTCATTATCTTGTTTCATACTTTCATATATTGTTTTCTGATTACTTTTATATAGCTTTCTCTTTCATGTCTGTACTTGTTCATATACTTTTAGGTATGCTTGTACTTTGTACCTTCATATATTTTCATCTTGTAATTTTATACAATAACTCCCCATGATTTTCATATACGTACTTTCATATACTTTCTATACTTTTCATGTCTTCATCTTTCGTGTTATAAGCTTGTTCTTTTCATGTTATTACGTATTCTGCATATACTTTTGTACTTTTATATACTTTCTATACTTTTAAGTGTGTTCATCTTTCATGCTATAGCTTCTTACTTTCATATTCTATTACATATTCTTTCATATACTTTTTCATGTCCTCATTATGCGTATTTCTTATTCTTGTAATGGTATACTATCATCGCATAAGCGTCTTTATGCTTCTCATATCATATCGTATACTTTAGACATTTTATTTCGTATCTTCGTTTTAACATATTCATGCTACGAATACCTTAGAGCGGATACGAAATAGCGTGATGTCTTGGAAGGTCTTATTCTTGTCTGAAGGCAGTGATATCTATCCGTATAATACTGAAAGGTACTATCAACTATCTGAGATAGTGATCTACATATGACCAACGGTGTATATCACCGAAGGTATCGTATTTGTCACGAATGATGATCTTAGTGTAATGATCAAAGAAAACGGGATCTATGTCGATGACCAAACTGAGGCCTCGATATACGTATCTGTATCTTGCGTGGCTGCATCTTCACATAGGCATGCCTATATATCCTCTGGGGTTAAATGGTGATGGTTTATTGTTTTGGCACCTCTCATGGCATGAACTATTATTGTTTATCATGATTGTATCTTGATATATACTATCATTACTTTGTCTGTATTTTGTTCTCATAATACGTGGCTTCTATTACGGTTCTCACATTTCTCTATAATACATATATTCCTATAGTTTTCTCATGCATACATTTACTCATTCATATAGGCCTATCGAGCCTCATATTACGATTCTCATATTTCTCTATAATACATATATTCCCATAGTTTTCTCATGCATACATTTACTCATTCATATATTCATATATATATATATATATATATATATATATATATATATACCTATCATTACGTAATACAGTACTCATTCCTGTGCTTTGTCATCTTTACTTATCTCTATCCTCTTAGCATTTTATGCATTTCTATCATGTGTTCCTAGCATGTTCCATCTATTCATTTAGAGTATAATATCATATATTCATATCATATAATCTTATATTCATATCATGTCATCTACTTGTAATATTTTATATTTTATCTTGTTAACTTATATATTCATGTACTTTATCAGACTATCATATCTTATGACATATACCTATCATATCTTATGACATATACCTATCAAATCTTATAACATATCCCTATACATTTCTATACTTGTACGTTTTACTTGTACTTTATCAGACTGTCCTATCTCTCATAGGAGTACAGAATAGAGACTCTTCATTTGATACCCGTAGGTACTTTTCTTATCTATGCTCCTTTACATATCAAATCTACATATATTGCTATTTCTTGTTCATATCTACATCCTTTCTTATCATGTATTCTAATTAACTTTAACCAAGCGATTAGTACGCTTGGTACAACAATTAAATTTTCAAACAAGATGTGGGCACCAAATGTCATTAAATGGCATATGGTTAGATTCTAGACTCAATGAGCTTTCCATAGAGTCCAAGAATACCCATAATGGAGTCTAATGAAGGGGATTACAATAAAAGTTGCAAGGCGTGAAGAAAATTAGCAAATTGTAGCTTTGCGACAACAATGCTTGTGATCCTTTGTCTTTTGTCATTTTCGGGGTCTTAACTTCACATTTGCTCTTTGGGTCTTTGTACTCATTTTAAATCCCCTAAGGTTTCTAGGGTTCTTCTCCAAAATGGAATCACCTAAATCAGAACATAGAAACTCGAGTTATGTCCTAAGCAGCCCAGGGTTCTCTATGTTGTGAGAACCGAAATTGGCTTGAACATAGCCCCACTTTGAGTGAATTTCTGGGCCACATAGATTCAGAATTTGAAGGTACCTATTCAAGGTGTTTTGTTCTTCTTGAAGTCTATTGTAACCAGACACTTGAATCACTCAAATCAAATACGAAATGACCAAGTTATGGTCAAAATACTAACACTGGTCCAAAACAAAACATTGGGTACCGGTACCAGTTGACAGAACACTTATGGTACCGATACCACTTTGTTTGGCACCCGTACCACCCCTTGAAATTTCCCAGACAAGGTGGTTTTTCTCCCATTTTTCCATATTTTGCTACCCAAATCAACTCAATAATTAATATACACATCAAAACCACTCAAAATTCATCTAGTAACCTCTATTCTACTCAAATCATCTTTCAATACACATCTTATACACTACGTGAACTCAAACATACTTTCTATTCATATCTTATACACAAGGCCTAGGGTTTTACTCAACTTGACTTCAAGGAAATCTAGGGTTAGGAAAAATTCCTCAGGAAACCTAGAATAAGAACAAACATGTCATGCTACATAACCCTTAGAACGCAAAAACACATGTAATGGGAACTCTAGGTCATCTCATAACAAAACTCTAGAAAAACAAAGGGATTTGTGATGATTTCCATACAAGAATTCATTCTCTCTAGAAAAACAAAGGGATTTGTGATGATTTCCATACAAGAATTCATTCTAGAGTGGGGTTTCTTACGACCCAAAACATGTATTCATACTAATAGTCATAGTTCCATACCTTTTTGCTCTTCCTTTCTTCTTCTCTTCTCTTCTTCTTCTTCTCCCCTTCTCTTCTCTTCTCTACGATTTTGGTCTCTCAAAAATGAGAGACTAATTGCTCTTATCCAATTTTTGAGTTAAGGCCATGTTTGGCCTTTGCATTTTTAAGTTCTTTTCTCATTTTTGCATTTAGGTCCTTCCATTCTTTCTAATTTCTATTCCATCTTTTCTCAAATTCCATAATTGCATATAGCCTTATTGTAAATGACCACTTTACCCTTGTCTCTAATATTCATTTCGGGTTTTTGCTATTTTATTTTTAGCATTATTTTATTTCGAAAAAATATACATTTTCTTTTATTATACCCGAAACATGTTATAAAACTGTTAGGGTATAATTTGGGGTGTTACATACATGTGCATCGATCAAATATTAATTTTCCTTTAGGCCAATTAATATTCACATGATATGCACTACACTACCGTCTACATTTTGAATCAAATCAACTTTCACAAGAGAGGCCACTTTGGTGACATTTGCTATAGTTTATTCAATTTAAGAATGTATAAATACATAAAAGATTTGAATTTAAAATTACACAAAATATTTATATATATACCTCTTGCCATCTAACTCACTTGGTCAATAATGTATGAATATACTTTAAGTTTTATGTGGGTTAGTACACTGCTTTTGTCTAAACCCACCCCACCACAATTGTACCAACTCATGCACCATCCCAGAACGTGCATTAAGTCCTAAGGGAATTCATGACAACATGTTTTTTTGAGATAATTGTGAACCTCTTTAAAATCATTGATGCAGACAAAGATGTTCTTCTTCAACACATCATCCATGTCAGAACATGGAATCCAACCACACTCGAAGCAATCAAAAAATCTAGTTTTTCAATATGGTCAGAAATGGTAGGAACTCTTTTGTTAGAATATACCAAAATTATTCCTGAATCACGGAATCGAAGCAGGAATGTATCTTGCGACATCTCGGTGTATAAACTTATATGGACATGTTTGATTCAACATTTATATTTATCGAAACATAATGCATATTATCCAAAAACCAAAAATGATTCTTACTGTCCACAAAGACTAATGAATGAAAGAAACAATCAGGTTACATCTAGATTGTGAGAAAAATTCATGGAATAGTTTGGTTCGAACGAAATCCGTAAGACATTCGCATAGCGAATTCAAACATGCACGTCTCGGAGTATATTAGATAATTTTTTTACTTATTTTATTTATTTTTACGAGAAATTTAGGTGGGCTTTAGACCTAAAGAAAGAATAAACATAATGTCTCACCATTTCTCTAGACATCATTTCAAGGGTTCTTTAGTATATAATAAAAGGAAACTACGTTGAACCCATTAATCTATTATGCAAACATCTAAATAAAACTTTCTCCTCAGACACCAAACTACTTTCCTTAATCTCTTAGAACAGAACGAGAATTTTTTTTTTTTTTTTGTATGAAAACTTTCAATACAAACACCATTCTGATCGTGATTCAAAACTTGATGTTTTGCAAATGGAGAAACTCAAAGCGAAACTTCTGTTAAAATCTGTCATTTTAATAAAACCCTAGAATCATGAAGAAGATCACAAAACTAGAAAACCTTACATAACTCCTAATGATCAAAACATGTCTGCTTTGATACCAATTGTGAAAACTAAACCTAATCCTTATGGTGAAAACTATCACCCTAAGATCAATCATGTTTTATCATTAAGAACCATAAACAATTAAAGAAGTGTACACGAATCCATAGCTACCTTTAAATGATGTAGATCAGATGGGTTTAGGCCTTCTGAATTTATAGCGTAGTTCCAGAGAATTCCTCTAGGTCTTCTCTGTTTTCTTTTTGAATTAATAGGAAATATAAAAAAAAGAACCTACGTTTAATTTGGGGACTAAGACCCCCCTCTTATGCTAAGGAAATGATGCTTCACAAAGCGTCACTTCTCTATTAGTGTTTTCTATTTTGGCCCATCAACAAAATAGAAAACTAAATGTCTCCACACATATATGAGGAAACACATTGCAAACTTGATGCATAAAAGCCTAAAAAAAAAAAAACTTAAGAAGATCACTTAAATTAGGCTTTATCTTTTGGGGTTTACAACACATAATAATCACATATGAGCCCATAAATAAATTTAAATAATCCAACAGTTAACGTTAAGGTTTCATCCATCTTCATCCCGGCAAGAAAAGTATTGGTAGTATTACGGAAGCTCTCTAAGAGAATCTCCCCTGATATGTTGTCACTTAAAACAAGGTTCCGGGTCCGTAGCTTCACACCTACTCTCTTGGAAGAAGAAGATGTTTTGATATCAGAATACCGGTGAAGCGCTCTATCTCCATCCTAGTGCCTTGACTTCCATCTTCTTTTTAATGGGAAAAAACTCCCGGATGGAGTAATCGAGAATGCCCTGAATGGGGTTGTCTCGGTTGGCAACCCAAACGACTTTTCGTGGTTTCGACATGTAATACCATATTCCCATGAATCTCCCAATCTCAGAGCTTCCATTTGGGTCAAAAAAGCCAAGCTCAAAAGCTTTCCCCACAAAAACAAGAGTTTTTCCACCATTTTGACGATCACACAGTGATATGGTATCTCTGGCGAGGCTTAATCTGAGATGAATACAAGAAGAAAAAGAAAGCATGTAGCATTAGCTATGGGCGATTTCTGCAACTACAACCGCGTTCAACAATTTATGGTCCATATACGACCACCTCTTGGTACACATCGATGGCTGAAGATTGCTGCCACTGTCATTAAGAGTGTGGTCCATATATAGCTACACTTTCAATACGTCGACAATCGTGTATGGAAACACGATCTAGCTACGTCGACCTTGTAATCAACCATAAATTACTACCACTTCTGTGATGGAAAAAGGCCTATAAATATGATATGACTATAGTGTTGGTTCCCAAGTTCGGTCTCACTGGAAAACACCATCACCATGGTGAGAAGGAAATCTTGGAAGAGCAACCAATATTTTTATTCTCGTTGGTTAAAGAAGAAGCAGTAGCTGGGTGTGAAAGGTAAGAATTTCGTTACATTTATTACATTTAAGCGTTCGTATGCTCTGTTGAGTGAAAACGTAAAAGATCTTTGTTTTTCACCAACATTTGGTATCAGAGCACTTGGATTTTTGCCTCTGTCTTGTGATGTTTTTTGAACGAAAATAATATGAGGAATGATTAGGAAATGGTTTTTCATGAATTGAAATGGTTTTTCATGAAATTTGATGTAAAATATAGCATTTTTTATGAGAAAAAAAATTATGGGTTTGATTCGGGTTGCAATCGGGTTGACCCAGCTAGAGGTTGAAGAATACCCCTTTCTTGCTACATGGATAGGATATCCTTATCCTAGATAATGCACCGTTTGGCTATAGCCTTATCCTGGGTAAGAATAGTAAAATTTAAGAAACAAAAAAAATTGTATTCAAAGAGTTTTGAACCAAGGACCTGAGACTTAAGGGATTTTAAGAAAGGAACATGCTGCCATTGGGCTAGACGACCATTTGGTCTTAAACTCATCAATAAATTCTTATATCTCGTATTATCTGACTCGCAATTTCATGTAGTACAATTATTATTTTGAATATGGATTCAATTATTTGAGCTACTATTTTCAATTAATTTTTGAAAAAATAGGCTCCCTAAGGTCTAATTTGCATACCATTCCCTATGAATATCATTAAAATTATTGAAAAGTCTTGTGATCAGTATGATTTTAGTAATTAGAAATTGGCCATAGCATCTCTAATTGAAAAATCATGCATTAATTGTTCTTGGATCACACACACACACACACCCACACACACACACACACACACACACATATATATATATATTAAAGACATTTATTGTGATCGATTATACCTTATATGATAAATTTTATCTCACAGAAATTTTTATTATATTTAGTATAATTGATCGGGGCATAATATCATATTATATTTCTTAATTTACCCACAGGAATTGAGAAAATGAACATAATTGATAGTTTTCCATATAGTTAGATAAATTCAATTGAATTGAAACTTTGGCTCTAAGCAAGTCTTGTATCATTTGGTTACACATAATTTACATCAGGTAAATTATGATTTATTCTAACCTCAAATTTAAGCATTTATAAGCATGTATATTTATTCTATGTAAATTTAAATGCGCTTCTGAATCACTCTGATGTTAGATTTAATGACCTTGAATTGAGTGGTAACAATTATAAAACATAGAAGGAACAAATCCTTCTTTATTTGGGATGGATGGACATCGACTATGCTATAAGAAAAGATGAACCTGAAATTATAGAAACCAACACAAAAGAAGAAAAGGTACTCCATGAATAGTGGGAGCGATCAAATCTCCTCAGTGTTATGTTCAATAAGACGAGTATCTCTGCTGGTATTCATGGTTCAGTCGAAAAGCATACCGATGTTCGGGCATTGCTTAAGGCGATTGACAAACAATTCGCCACTTTAGATAAAGCACTTGCCAACACCTTGATCATGAAAATTTCATCACTAAGGCTCACTAATGTGAAAGGTGTGTGTGAGCACATCATGGAGATGAGAGACATTGCAGCTCAATTGAAGACACTTGAGGTTGATATGTCGATACCCAGCCGAGGATACACTACATTTAAACACCTACCGGCTGACAATATGGGCCCTTTAAATCTCCACCTGCCTACATGGAAAAATGGTCAGTGTGAACTATTGACCATGTGTGTTTAAGAGGAAGGAAAGCTGCTTATGGAACAAGGAAGAATGCGATCTTTGGTCATTGAGGCGAAATACCAGAATCGAGGAAGGAATCAAGGTAAGAACCAAGTTGATAAGAAGGGGAAAAACAAAGTACCACCCCAAGGTGGCATCAAGAAAGAATCCAAGTATTTCTTTTGTAAAAAGAAGGGACACATGAAGAAGGATTGAGTCAAATTTAAAAAATGGCTTGAAAATAAAGGTAATTCAATTCGTGTGTTTGTTATGAATCTAATATGGTTTATGTTAATAATAATACATGGTAGATTGATTATGGATCTACAATCCATATTTCGAATATCTTGTAGTGTATGAGAAACCTGAGAAAGCCAGTGGGAAGTGAGCAGAACGTCTTATTTGGCAACAAGGTTGGCTCACATGTGAATCCATGAGGACTTCTTAGTCTAGTCACGGATAATATGCTATGTTTGGATTTAGAAGGGACCTTTATATGCAAGTTTCTCTAGAAATTTGATTGAAGTTTCCAAGACTTGTCTTAGGGTATTCCTTTAAGTTTTCAGATTGTACCTTTAGTTTGTTTTGTAAATATGAGCTTATTGGGAAAGGTATTTTGTCTAATGGTCTTTTCTCTAGTAATCTACAATACAATGCAGTTTTGCATACTCATATTGGCAATAAGCGATGTATTATGAATGAAGATTCCTTTATTTTGTGGCATTAGAGACTTGGACATATCTCTATTGATAGAATTAAGAGATTGGTAAATAATAGTAGTAGATCACTGGATTTTGTTGACTTTGACACGTGTGTAGGCTGCGTAAAGTGAAAGTAGACTAACAAGTTAGAAGGTGCTAAGAATGCTGATGTGATAGAAATCATACATTCGGATATATGTTGTCTGACATGGGCCTTCGTAGTTAGAAATACTTCATCTCGCTATAAATGATTGTTCTCGATATATGTATCTTTATATGCTTCATAATAAAGATGAAGCCTTAAACGCCTTTAAGGTCTTTAAGGCTAAAGTAGAGAAGCAATGTGGTAAGAAAATAAAGATAGTCAGAACAGATAGAGGTGGAGAATATTATGGAAGATACACTGAAAATGGACTAGCACCTGGTCCATTTTCTAAGTTCCTTCAAGACCATGGGATAGTTACCTAATACACTATGCCTGGTTCTCTAGACCATAATGGTGTAACAAAGAGGAGGAACAGGACCTTATTATACATGGTGCGTAGCATGTTAAGTAGCTCTAAGCAACCTAAAATATTGTGATGCGGCTTCTTAAGCGGCTACGTATATATTCGCGGAGTTGGCTAGGCGGAGTTCAGACGCCATTTGAGTTGTTAAGGTTGGAAACCAAGTTTGAGACATATGCACATTTGGGGATGCGATCACGAAGTAAGGAGTTATAATCCTGAAAAGAAATTGGACCCAAGGACTATTGAGTAGATGCCGTTGGATATGCAGAGATGTCACAAGGGTTCTGATTCTCTTTGTCCCAAATCATAGTCTTAGGTTTGTGGAATCAAGGAATGCTAAGTTCCTTGAGAATGACTTAGCTGGTGGAAGTGATCTCTTTTTTGAAAGAGAGCAACCTTCCAAGTCAAATGAAAGATTGATTGTCATTCAAAACATCCCTCAGGTTCACAACCAATCAATGAGGATCCACAAACTACTATTGGTAATGATGTAGATCAAGTTGTTCATCAAGTACCGGACATGGTTGAACAACCAGCTAGACAACATGACCCACGTGGAAATGTTGAGCTAACATTAAGAAGATCTATAAGGGTGAGAAGATCAGCGATTCCAAATGACTATATTGTGTATCTACAAGAATTGGACAATGATCTTGGAGCTGAAAATGATCTGATAACGTTTTCACATGCCATCAATTGCAAAGAATCAGATTTATGGTTTAATGCGATGAAGGATGAGATGAACTCTATGGCAAGCAATGGAGTTTGGGACCTTGTTAAGTTTCCTAATGGGGCAAAGACCATTGGGTGTAAATGGGTCTATAAAATAAAGAAAGACTCATTGGGCAACATTGAGAGATATAAAGACGAACTAAGTAGCTAAGGATTCCCTCGAAAATGGAAAGAGATGATTACAAGGGACTTTTCTCTGTATCTAAGAAAGATTCCCTTCATATCATTTTGGCATTAGTTGCACATTTTGACTTTGAGTTGCAACAAATGGATGTGAGAACAACTTTCCTCAATGGGGAACTAGAGAAAGAGGTATATATGAAACAACCTGAAGGATTCTCCTCTAATTAAGGTGAGCATTTGGTATGCAAGCTTAAGAAATCCATCTATGATTGAAACAAATAGATCGATGGTATTTGAAATTCCATGATGTGATATCTTCCTTTGGATTTGAAGAGAATATCATGGACCAGTGCATATACTAGAAGGTTAGTGGGAGCAAGATTTGTTTCTTAATCCTGTATGTAGATAGCATTTTACTTGCAACCAATGATAGGGGTTTTAAGCATGAGGTGAAACAATTTCTCTCTAACCATTTTGACATGAAAGATATGGGCGATGCCTCTTATGTTATAGGCATAAATATTTTTAGAGACAGACATAATGGTATTTTAGATTACGTGCAAGAAACCTGTAGCAATAGAGTTACGAGATTTAGGATGAAGATTGTTCACTAAAGTGTTGCTCCCATCGTGAAAGGGGATGGTTTGGTGCAGACCCGATGTCCCGAGCATGATATTGAAGGAGCAAATGAAGAACATCCCATATCGCCGGTTGTTGGAAATATAGTGTATGTTCAAGTGCGCACCGGACGACATAGCATTGCTACATTAGTATGTTGGGAAGATATCAGAAAGTAACTAGGATATTGACCATTGGAAGGCTGCAAAAAGAAAGTCTTACAAGATACCTTCAAAGGCAGAAGGAATACATACTTAGAATGCAGGCCCAGATGGACAACTTTAGAGATGATTTTTTATTCAGATTCATACTTTGCTGGTTGTGTTGATTCACGTAAATCAACATCAGGATACATTTTCATGTTTGCCAATGGAGCTGTATCATGGAGAAGTGCAAAGCAGACTTTGATAGCTACTTCCACTATGGAGGCTGAGTTCATCTCTTGTTTCGAGGCTACATCGCATGGTGTATGGATGAAGAGTTTCATTTATGGGCTTAGAATCGTTCATTCTATATCAGGCCACTAGAAGTATTTTGTGACAGATTCGGTACACGGAGTCTTTTTGTTAAAACCAATGCGGAAGTCGAAGTAAACACATCGACATCAAGTATTTAGCCATAAGAGAGTGTGTTAAGGATAAAATAGTGGTCATTGAACATGTTAGCATTGAATTGATGATTGCTGATCCTTTGTGATACCCCAAAACCTGGGGATCCCATTGACAACCTGTCAACCCACAGAATTCCTATGGATTAAGGGTAACCCGATACCACACTGTTGTGTCCCATTTATCGAGATCCATACTTTCAAAAAAAATCGGGCAGAGTCTTCTTTGTTCGGGGAGCCCTACCCAACATACAACATGTGTAATGTAAAGATAATCATAACTCCATCCAAGGTCTCACTGTATAGTAAATTTCAATTCACTGTGGTCCATCTATCCATATCCCTAATATACATCCCTTTACCGGGACCCATTCATTCACATTTAAATCAAAAATATGAAAATAAAATACTTAATTAAAGTCCGTAAGAGTTTGATCACAGCCCTCTTCCCATAATTATATACCCGACTATTTAGACAATAGTCCCAAAGAATTTAGTTACAATTCTTTTATACAAAATACTTTTTACAAAGGTAATATCAAGGCCATACATCGACCTCCTTCATAATCACAACCTTGTCGGAGCGCCGTCTCCTTGTACACTTTACCCGGAAGCGTCTCGCAATAAAGTACGGAAGAATGCCTAAGAGAAATTCTCCACAAGGATTCATCACTTCCTCACCTAAATGCATGGAATGACACACACACATCATACCACATTCCATATGAAATGCGCCCTTCCGCGAATATTTCATGTCATAGAATGAGATGAGACTCATACCCATAACTTTAGTCCTGATCACTTCACACATGCAAATGCCATGTGGAAAATTCATATTAAGTTTCACCTAATGACTTTTTTCTTCAAACAAAATCTTTGTTTTTAAAACCTGAAGACGTATCGTGAAAAACCCCCTAATGTTCATCGATTCATCAAATCCTATGCTTTCACATTTGTGGGCCAAGATTTTTCTTGTGTTCACAGACCGCAGATTTTTTAGCCAGCACTTTCAACATTTATGGTCTTTCACCGTCGAGATCATGTTCAATCGCGAATGAATTTTGGTCTTTCACCCCTATGCATCTACTCCCATCTTGCTCCGCCAACACACGAGATTATTATTATTATTATTATTCTCCTGTCATGCAACCGTGAGTCTCAATTTTGGACGTTGTCCCATTTTCGAGCTCACCACCCATTCACCAAGAATGGTGAATAACCATTATCATGCACACACCCGAATTAACGTGATGTCCCCGTGCATATGAAATGCAAATATGTCATTTCATGTCATATCATGTTACATGCATAATTAGAGCTCCATGCGACATTACTAAAACATGGATAATTATATTTTCTACATATAATTGTTTATTCACTATATAATTCATGCCACATCAAACAAGCATATATTAACATGATTTTCGGACAACAATAGGATATTCATTTTCTAGCAATACACATATAAATACAACTCTACAAAATCAAATAATGCCCCCGAAATTCAGTCCCTAATTACACAAATGTAATATATTATTCATTCCAGCAACAACACAAATGTTCCAGAGACATCAGCCCGTGGATCAAAACCAGCCTCAAACATACCTTAAACTACACCCCGAATGGGCCTAAAATTTTCAATATTCAGTCCTAAAATCTCGGGACTGAGTCTCACGGCCAGTTACGGACCCGAAGAACGCCCATGCCATTAAATGGCCTTTAGGCTAGAAATAACTAGAGTAGGAAAATTCCCTACCTCTTGGAGTTTGATGAAACTCCCTGATTTTGGTACCCACGCAAGCCTTGCACCAACTTTAATTCTTAAACTGCCGTAGTCATTCGTCTGGGTGCCGAGAAAATTTTTCCTCTCTTTTCCTTTATTCCCCTTTTTCCTTTCTCTCATTTGTCCTATTTTTCTCCCCCTTTTTCTTTTTGGCTTTTCCCCCTTTTCTCCCTTTTTCATTCGACCGAATTGATCAAAAGTGGGGGAAACTTCCCCCACTTTCCTCCATGCCACATGTCACATTCTCCATTTTCTTGATTTTTCCTTCTTTTCTCTTTTCTTTCATTTTCTTTTTTCTTTTCTCATTTACTGAATTGTTCAAAAGTGGGGGAAACTTTCCCCCACTTTCCTCCATGCCACATGTCACATTCTCTCATTTTTCTTGATTTTTCTTTTATTTCCTCCATTGGACACATGACTCACCATGAGCCATTCATCAAAGTGCTATGTGTCACTTGCTACACCACATGGCTATCATGCCATGTGTCCATCTCCTAAGGTGCCCTGTGGCATCAATATGGTTCAACATGTGTCACCGACACCTTGTCTCGAAAATGCGGAAATTCATCAGTTCTAACTCATTAATCTGATTGGTAACTTAGTTTTCGTGAGACGACTAACTAGCAAGTCTCGTCATTGCATTCAGAAAATTACTTCCACCGCACTACCGTTTTACCCTTCGTAAAAAAATTGAATTTTCCCGTGTTTACATTCTTCCTTAACACTCTCGGGTCCCGAAATTCACACATACCAGCATACACAAACACATGCATATGCAATAGCTATTTCTAGTTCCAAATATTAGACAACGACCTTCATCCCCAATAGAAAGATAGGTGGCTTCAGTGACGTGTCCCCGCTGTTCTAATTTGCCTCCCTTCATCTTCTGCTGCCACAACACTTTCACTAGCCGCACTGTCTTGTGTCGCAAAACCTGATCCCGACTATCCAAGATACGCATTGGTTCCTCCTCGAAGGTCCCATATAGACAATAATAATCTTCTCTCTTTTAATCTTAATTACATGAGCTGATCCGAGTATATTTCCCAGGCGGAGACATGGAACACCTCATGACACCGACAAACTGCGGTAGCGCCAACCTATATGCAACTATGCCCACCCTCTTGAGTATCTCGAAAGGCCTTGCATACCTGCGGTAGCTTTCCCCTCATTGGTCGGTAATCCGATCACCATCTTGGTGCATCACCTT
Organism: Tetrastigma voinierianum; assembly: GCA_016808115.1. Taxonomy (NCBI): domain Eukaryota; kingdom Viridiplantae; phylum Streptophyta; class Magnoliopsida; order Vitales; family Vitaceae; genus Tetrastigma; species Tetrastigma voinierianum. The sequence continues at coordinate 185,900 of JAEQBH010002940.1, read as the reverse complement.
TAAGAAGACGGATAACCCACTTCAAACTTCTTGCAGGCCCACGTCCGTCGTGCAGCTCTCGACCGGCGTCACGCAGGCGATCCCACCAACAAAAATTATATCCCAAGCCTCCCATCGCCGTAGTCAAGCTACCGCAGTATAGCGTTCAGTGGTCTAACACGGATGGGTTTTCATCCTATGAACGACGGTGCATCAAAACATAAAAATGGTGAGGCTTTTAGTTCCGATTTCTTGGATTTTGTCTGTTTAAAACAAAGTGGGAGTATTTTTAGATACTGATTAACAGAAAACCGAAAGTAGAGTGTGAAGGTAACTTTGAAGATTTAGGTCACTAACTGATTAACATAGCACAAACAAGTGTCCCTTGCTTATCTCTCAGACATGACAAAGCCAGTCCCATACCCAAGCCATAACCCGATCTTGCGAACTAGCAACCTAACTCCTGGTAATCACTCCTATTTGAGTCAACACAGCAACATGCATCTGGCAACCCTTTCTCACTTCTTGAAACCCTAACATTCAACATCATTTCAAGTGGCTCGTAAAGGCTATCTAGAAGAACAACAAACAGTATCTAGCAATAAGTATAATCGTATCCTAAAGCATGTGGTATCGTCAAGGTAATGACATTAAATGATATTCAACCCTAGTTTGAGAAGACGGGAGTTTATAACACAGTACTGCAGACGAACACATGAGGACAATCCTCGCAATCGCCCCACAACCAAGCTAGCTACTCTTCCTTTTCTCAGAAGCTAAGAGGCTGGCTGGGCATTCAGTCGTCATCCTCAAGAGGTTGTTTAGTAGCCTAGAAAATGCATATAAAAGAGAGCAGAGAAGAGAAAAGCAAAACCCTAATCGAGTCATGGAGATATTTACATAAAATGAAAATGCCAAAAGATCGTTTAGGGACATAAATGGGGCGGGGTTATATAGGCTAACTAATGTGTGAAAATACAAGAAAGCCTAACATATTGGCTAACACAAGGACAAGGAAGTAATACACCAAATGAGGTCTATTAGATGATCACAAAAGGATGACAAGGTAGAAATTTCATAGAAATACAATTTCGCTTGGTGAGCTTAAATTGCACAGAGATACTGAATCAGAGAATTTCACAAAGACTGAAATTTCGTTAGTTAGCTAAATTTCCGCTAGCTTAGCTTAAATTTTTAAGAGATACAAATAGTAGTAATTTCATTAGAACAAAGGCATAAATGAATTCAAGCCTAGCGAATTTCAATTTCGCTAGGATTGCGAATTTTCGCATCCCAATAAATTTTCGTAATCTTAGCTAAATTTCCTCGAATTGCCGCTTCTTCACCGTGATTGCCTAATGCTTCCTCTATCGCATCCATTTTCATCACTTTGCCTTCATTCTTCATTGAATCTTGCATGCTCAAGGCCGATAAATGGGCTCAATCTGCTGGAGTTACATATATCCTATTACTGAACTCCTCAAGGTACGCAAAACCCGCAAACAACCAAAAATAACCTCTAAACCAAGACAAGTGATACTACAGCTGATTCAACACTAACTGGTCTTATCGACATGATTAGGGTGCGTTAAAAGCACTCAAAACCTATCTCAAATAGTGGTCTTCGTACTAGGCACTTTTTTTGGGGGCAATTGACATAACTCTGAACTAATGTGGATATCTTAGTACAGCACAGGTACAAGTGATTTTTGCAAGAGATTCAAAAGTGGTATATACAACAAACATTACCTTTAAACTCGAAAATTGACACCAAGTTTGAAACCGACACGGGAGAACCAAACCATGCAAGAAAATTTTTGAGTCAATATCGGGTTCCATGATTCTCAACTTGAATTTCCACCAAAGTCTAATGGTTCTTGCGTGAATGCATCGAAAGCCACAAATCTCGCAAAACTATCCCTCCCCAACCTAAAGATCGCATGGCCTTAAGTTGTTTAATAAATCCTAGATAGGAAAAAGCTACACTCTTCTTTCTTAATCAATTACATCAGAAAAGTGCAATGCTCAAAACCCGATTTCACCAAAGTCCGTGTAATCCAGGGTCCACCGATGACTTCTAACTAATTAAGGTTTAGGCACGTCAAAAGGATCATTGACCACAAACTCACGTGCTTCACCCCTGACTCAATGACTTCAAAAATCACACCTACAAATCGGCAAATCCAATTATCCACCCATGTAATCGAACACTAAGTCGATGACCCAACCACTAAGGCTTAGTGGCATCGGGCTTTCCTAAAGGCGCTTATATACTCCCTTTAGGACTGTGAGCCGGTTTCAAGGCAAAGTGTCACACTTTATTTTCTTTTCTTCTTTTCTTTTCTTTTCTTCTTGCTTTTCTTTCTTTCCTTTGGAAGACTACATTGGTCTTCAAATTGCAACATTAAACCTATCCTAGGCTGCCAACATGCCAAGGCTTCCGCTATGCAAAGTGAAAGGAGGTAAACAAATTCATAGCCTATTGAAACAATTTGGTGTGCAGTGTGTGAATTAGCTTAAGGGAGAAATGTCTGCTATATATGCTGAACTTCACTCACCAAAATTATATCAAACATGGAATTTGTTCTAACATAAAGGTGACAAATAGGGTTTCCAAATTTTCCATTTAAAGGCAATTCACTCACCAATTAAAGCAATTCAATTGTCCACTAGCAATTCAATTTGAACCAATTAAACACAAAACGATTACATAAGATGGAGGCAATAAAAGTATATGCAAAAGTGTGTATATATATATCGACAGTTTTTGATATACTGCAAATGGCTAGCATACACACTCAGTTAAATATGATAAAAATATCACCGCCTACTATGGCTAATACATGAACTTAAAACAAAAATTAGCAAAGTGGCCGGATAAAGCCGGTAACTATACAAAAACATAAAGAAACCTAACCACCACCGCTGTGGTGGTGGTGGGTCTCCGTAATCGCTGGCCGCCGCCGCCAACACATCCAAAGAGGCCGCCGCGCGCGGGGCCTCTCGAACCGAACACGAGGAAGAATTCTGTGTGAGTCATAATTCGCCGGAGCACGGAGGACACCGAGCTAACCTCCGTCCCGTGCCGCCCGAAATAGCCGCAATGAGAACATATAAACATCCATCACACTCTGCTTATCTTCTCGAAATGGGCGCGGAACTGATCCCGGGTGAATGTCAGTGCAGTAAGACGGATCGTGCATCACCGCGTACGCCGATGTAACGTGGAGGCGGTATTTTGAGAGACATAGCAGCCAATTTCTCTACCGCTCAAAAAGGGCGAATATCATATATGGGAGTCCCGGCCACTGATCCCGCACTCCTCGTCCCGCCGCTCGGGAGGAGGAAAGATATCGGCATGACCATCACTCGCTTCCAACGACAGATCAGAGGGCATCTGATCCTCCTCTCTATCCGGGCTCCTCCTGAAACCTAAATGCTCGAGACTGCATAGCAGTCTCGCATCGCAGCCAAGACTCTCGCCGAACCAGCCTTCCAGACCTTTTCTTCCGAATGCATCAAGGAGGTCATCACCACTGTAGGACTAAAACCAAGATCCCTCCGAGATCCCAGAAAGAGCCTTAAGGATTTACCATTGCATATACGTTGCAACGGAATAAGTCGTCCTCGAATAGATGGTCAATCAAAGATTCGAGGCGGAGCCGCCGAGACACCGTCAAACGCTGTGTTCCTGCCAAGATAAGAACCATCTCCCGCTGAGGTGGGTGGGCCCAAGCTCGATAACCTCTCGACCGGGCCACGCAGATATGCGTGCTCCACGCCATTAGGATACCGGCACTCAGCACTCCCGGGCGATCTGGCGGCAACCGGAGCTCTGCGACCCAGATGCTCCCAGAGGTCATCGAATATAATCGTGAAGACCACCCGAGGCAGGTGACGCCGGTCATAAAGGCGCCAGTAGTGCTCAATCAACCTCAACGATCCCCGAACTGATCACCACACGCCGGACATCATAAGAAGATTCCCGATGAAAGTCCTCGAGTGTAAGGCGACATCTCTAATGTGGGTGCTCGACAAACAATCCATTCCTAATCCTAGAGGTGCGACAACCGAAGGTATGATGTCGCTCCGCCGCGACGCTACCGGGCGAACGCCAGGCCCTGGATGAGACGCTAATTCACCCGCCCGACGGCGGGTTCGCTGAGGGTCGAGCCCTAGATCTCGCGCCGCGGCACCGTAAGGCTCGGTCCCATCCGAAGTCCGGGTATCGCCAAACTCAGAAGTTCGTGACCGCTCCGGATTCGATTTGGTACCGGGCCGGACCGAAGCCGATCAAGCCTCGCTTCCTCTCGCCTCGTGTACTAAATCCGATCTGCACAAAGGCTGACCCACCTCCGTGTAATAACCATAGTCGACTACCAGTCACACTTCAAGAAGACACGTGAGGGTCCGTGGCTCATCACTATGGCTCGCACGTGCCCTATCATCAAACAAGCGCTCCCAGAGCGACCTGACCGCCGTGGCGTGGCAAGGCGTCGAGCCATGGGCACCCGGCCACCGATCCGCGCGGAGGCCGAATGCTGCAATGGTACAGATCAGTATGTGGCTATGATACGGTCACAGCGTATGCCAATAATGTACTCTGGCGGCAAAGTGAACTGATACCGAGCAACAGCCAAGTGGTGACCCAGTGGCTCTGCCGTGGTGATGCGCCGGGTCGGGTGCAAAGCGCGCGGAGGCCCTAACAACGTCCCGCTTCGGCGCACAAGACGGGCGTCGCCGCCGCCAGTATCGCGCACTAAAGCGGCTCGGGGAAGAGACTAGAGAGGGAGAATAATGGCGAATGAATGGCTACTCCCTCCCTCTTTTATAAGCTTCAGACGGCAAATTAAGAGTCATTTTTGCACTTAATTTCTCGCTTAGTATAGCTACTTACAAACTCGCTTCACCACCTGCACTTCAAAATTTGAATTTTTTAATTTTACATTAATATAAGAAAATAAAAATTATTATAATAAAATTATTACACATCGTAATTAAAATTTTATATAAGATACTATATTATAATTACAAAGTTACTAATAACAAAACATGTTAAGAAACTTTAAAAATAATCAAATTATTGAAATCGACAACAAAGCAAAGAAAAATGTCAACCGCAATCTTGCCAGGGGAACACCGAACCGGCCTATATAGAAACTTTACCAAGGAGGTCAAGGATGAATGATCTCCTCAAACCCAAGCAGTTGGTCTCGAGCTGAATCCTCGTGTCGATTTCCCATCGTTGTCAGGTTTCACCGCCGACTTTCAACTGGCACCGCCTTCAAGGCATCAAGGCAATACCAAAACCTCTTCTTCACCTTGTCTCATTATTCTTGCAATTTCGACACTGCTTTCCCAGATGATGATCGCCATTTGAAACAAATTTCAATACCAATTGCTTTATCTTCCTAGCTCGGGTGTTTAATATTCAAATGGAATATGTTTATTCCAAGGTCATATTACCAAACGTAGTTGCATAACTCCATTCCTATAATTTATGATTATCATAAAGTACAGAAATGGTCTTCCTAGGATAATTGGCACATGATTTGTTCATTTGCACTGCTCAAGATTTGTTAATTACACCCATCGTGTAGAATTTGTCTATTTTCACAATGGCATCCAAACGATCCCCTTCAATTCTCACTGACCATCGGCCAATGACAAGGTGATGTTGGTAGGTTTAAGTTCACCTAAACCTAATAACTGCCACACGTAGTATGGCAAAGAGGTTCACACTCGGCTCCTGTGTCAAGTAGATTTGTCATACAAGTCCCACTCAATATTTACCAATCATGGGATCTCGGATCCTCAGATTTGATCGATTCCCGCTGATTATGAAGACCGACTGAACAGCGAAGAAATGCCTTTTTCTCAATGCCCAATCCCTTCTCGATTGCATAAAGATTCTTCAAAACTTTGCATAGCCGAACTTGTTTGATGATGTCCAATGTAGGTATGTCGACTTTCACCGCCTTGTAATTCTAAGATACCTCCGTCATTGATGCCTTCTTCTTGCTTCTTAATGCCTCGTGGAAATGAGGTGGCATGCGTTGCTTCATTGAATCCTCCTTCCAGAAAATGTGTTATGGCTCCACCTTCTCCTTTCCCCGGTTTCTTCAACAGCTTAGGTACGGGCTAATCAACCTCTTTCCACTCCTTAAGGTGATTATCGTCTACCTCATCCATTCCTTAAATTGTCGGGATGACCACCATGGATTCCTTCAGGTTTAAGACTCAAGCCAGGAAGGAACCTTCCTCTCTCCCGCACCTGCACATCGCTGATCTGATCAGCCTAGGTTGTCAATTCTTTGTTTGTGAGGATCGCTTCCTCAAGCCCATCTATTCTTTGTTCGTGGTGCTCTCACGTTGTCAATCCTTTCAGGCCGCCTGCACACCTCACTGCTCCACAGTCGCCACCACCTTACTCAAATTTAAAATGGCTTGTTCCACAGAGATGAGGATGGTGGTGGTCAGGTTGAAATCGGGGAACCAACCGTGGTTCCGCACCTGTGTACATAAAGTGTGGGAGGCTTCCCGTGAGCGAAGAAGGATTCCTCCAATTGGAATTGTAGGTATCGACATGGGGCATCACGGTTTCTCAGATCAGTTCACAAAGATTTGCACATTCCGACATCAAATCCTTCCACGGAGGGCCATCGATACCGTTTTCCCAAAGTGGAGCACTGGGAACGTGCATGGATCGGGTCTGTGTGATTTTCTGGCCACTGTCCGCACTTCACGGAGCCAAGCTTCAAGCCCTCCACCTTCCTAGCCTAAGGTTGAAATTTAGCTTCATTTCTATGTCCTCGGCAAGGTATAAATCCTCCTGCCAATGAGATCTCATCGCTTTCCATTTCTGTATTCGTCTATCCCAACCCTTGTAGTTTCAAACATGCTAGTTTAAAACTATATTTCATCAGATGCTTACTCAGAAAATCTCCCCACACATGGTTTCTAACACCGTCTCACGGGCAGAGATATCATCATAGAAAAATGGTTTAACAAAGATCCATGATCAAACCCATGGTGTGGGCATGCACCGATGGTCTCCTATAACCCTCCCAAAGACTGTAAAATCTCTCACCATCTCGAGCTGCAAAGGTATAGATTTGTCTCTTCAAATTGTTGGTCTTATGAGCATCAAGTAACTTTTAGAATTGCCAGCTCAAATCCCAATTTCTATGGTTCCCAGCTCAAGTGGAGTTAAGCCAAATCTTGGCTTCTCATTCCTTAAATAATGGAAATAAGCCACTTTTAGCAAATCCATGTCAATCATACCTTCCTTAAAGGTAGTGCAAACTTCCTCAAAATCCCTTATATGTGTGTATGGATTTTCATTTTCCATACCATGGTATGTGGGGAGTAGATGTCAAGTAGGTCTCACTATCTTCAAACAGGAGGTACATGCGTAAGCGGGCACTAACTCTGTGGGGTGGATGCGGGTCCCTCATCGAATCTATATGCGCTTGATCCACTGGGGGACCCGCCACCGCCTGCTCAGCAAAGGATCCATGGTATCGTTGGGTACACCGACTTCACCGCTTTCGTCAATTTTAGGTACCGACTCTCTGGGTAGCTTCAATTAAGTGTTCTATCCTAATCGGTGCATAAACACCTGTTAAACAACTAAGACACAACAAAGAGCACAATCCAACTTGCAAAAAGGGTTAGGGTTAGAAAAGATAAAATCGACCGTAAAAAATGAAAACAGTTGAAGCTGCTATCGCGGTTGTGAAACTTGCGCTATCGCAGAATCATACAAAGGTCTTTAAAAGAAAAATACCACTTGTAATGAGGATTACAAGTACTCAACTTATCAACAGCTCGCACTATCCCCTAACGGCGCCATTTTGATTCGTACGCCAACAGGGTGATCCTAATCAACAAAATTTATATCCTAAGCCTCTACCGCCGTAGTCAAGCTACCGGCAGATAGCGGCCCAGTAAGGCCTAACACGGGACGTGTTTTCATCCTATGAACACCACTGTTGAAAATGCAGGGAGGCTTTTAGTTCGACTTGATTTTGGTTTGTTTCAAACAATGAGTATTTTAGATACGATTAACTCGTAAAACTGAAAGTAGAGTGCAGTATGGTAATTTTGAAGATTTAGGTCACTAACTTGATAATGATAGTGCAAACAAGGTCCTCGTTCTTTATCCCTTGCATTATGACAAGCAACCTATAGTTCAAGACATGCACCTACTTTGCCAATCAGCAAATCCCAACCGCAGAATCACCCTTATTCGAGTCAACACAGCAACATGCATCTACAATCGTAGCCTTGAAACCCTAACATTCAACATCATTTCAGTGGCTCGTAAAGGCCATCTAAAGAACAACAGTGCATCTAGCAATAAGTATGCACTGTACCCCAAAGCATGGTAAGTATTGGCCAAGGTAATGACATTAAATGATATTCAACCCTCGCTTGAGAAGACGGAGCCATAAATACAAAGATCTGCAGAGACGAACACATGAGGACAACTCGCAACTCCCACAACCGTGGGCTAGCTACCTTCCTCTTCAGCCAAAGAGGCTTAGCCAAGCATCTCTTGAGTTGTCATCCTCAAGAGGGTTGCCTGCAGCCTAGAAAAAATGAGAGAAGAGAGAGATAAGAGAGGAGAAGAAAACCTAACTGAGTCATGAGATATTTACATAAAAATAAAAATGTGCCAAAGATTGCTTAGGTTACAAAATGGGGCTTTAGACAGCCAACTCAATGTGTGAAAATACAAGAGGCCTAACATATTGGCTATCACAAGGACAAGGAAGTAATACACCAAAATGAGGCTTCGCTTGCATTAATTACAAAAGGATGACAAGGCAGAAATTTCGCTAAATACTAATTTACAGGTGAAGAAATTGCACAGAGATAGCTTAAATCGAGAATTTCGCCAGACCGGCAATTTGTTAGCTAGCGAAATTTTCGCTGGTACTTACGAATTTTTAAGAGATAGCGAAGTGTACTGCTTAGAACAAGCATACGAAATTTGAAGCTCCACGAAATCCTCACTTCGCCAGATTGTAGTAATAAGAATCCCAAATGAATTCCTTCTAATCTTAGCGAAATTTCCCGGAATTACTTCGTTTCACGCATTGCCTAATGCTCTTCATCGTATCCATTTTCATCACTTTGCCTTTCATTCCTTCATATTGAATCTTGGTATGTTTGAAGTCGAGTAAAATGGCTCAATCTTCTTGTTAAGACATATTCCATATTGAACTCTCATACGCAAAACCCGCAAACAACCTGCCAAATCTCTAAACGCATAAGTGATACTAAGAAGACCTGAACACTTCCAATTGGCCTTATTGACATGATTAGTAACAAAGTTAACTCAAACCTATCTCAAAATAGGGCTCAAAATATACCTGGGCTAATTAATCACTTTCTACCAGGCCAGCCGTGAGAAAGACGTCAGATCAAACCCACCCTTCTGAGGTGTCTTTAATCAACCGACCCGTTGATGGAACTCTCCCACCTCCTGCTCTGATAAATCGTTGACTTACGCTTACTCCAAAGCCCTCATAGGTGCCATATGTATACTCACCTGATAACTATTGTTGTAGGCGAATTCTACCAATGGTAAAATGTCCCAAATTTACCCTTAAGATCCAGACGTACGTCAGAGCATGTCCTTTCTAAAACCTCGTATGGTCATCTCCAATCGACCATCCGCTTCACGGATGAAACCTGCTCATCGTCAATCAGAAACCTCATAGCCTTTTGGAAACTCTTCCAAAAGTGTGCCGTAAACCTGGGATCCCTATCCGATACGATAGAGACTAGCACTCCATGTAACCGGACAATCTCTTTAATGTACAACCGGTAGAATTCCTCTAGTGTGAAGGTCATCTGTATGTCTAGAAAATGTGTCGACTTAGTGAGCTGGTCCACTATCACCCACACCGCATCATGCCTCTGTAGTGTTCGTGGCAAGTAGGTCACAAAGTCCATCGTGATGTGCTCCCACTTCCACTCAGCTACCTCCAATGGTCGGAGTAGCCATCGGCTTCGATGCTCCTCGTTTTACCTACTTCAACACATGAGACACCAGTCAGAACAAATCTCCAAATGATCTTCACTTCATCCCACCCAAAGAATACTTGTTTGACGAAGATCACTATTATTTCAGGCACTCGATGCACAACAAATCGGGAGCAATGGAACTCCCTGAGGATCTCCTCTCTCAAATCTATCAACTGGGGAACCAAAACCCATCCCCTGCACCAAGACCCATTATATGTGTGATGGCCCAACCTTCACACCGCACTGATCAGAATCTGGTCCCTAATGACAATATCTCCCTCTGTCTCGCCTTCCTAGGACTAAATCACCCCGCTCTATGTGGATGCATGAGGCACCAAAACCCTAACGCTTCCTAACTCGAACACCTAGATTGCAGCTAAAACTATACCACAGCATCTCGCTACTCCCGAAGTTAAGACTACCAAGAGCACTCCCGTGACTTCCGACCGAAAGATTAGCCACTACATTTAAGTTCTTACTTAAGATGGTAATGCAAAGTGAAGTCATAATCCTCCAGATACTACATCCATCCGCGTTGCTCATGTTGTGGTCCCTGCTGTGTGAGTAAACATACTCGCACTCTCGTGGTCCGAAAATACTTCAAATTGTTCACTATAGGTAGTGGCGCCAAATCTAAGGCAAAGACAATGGCCAACTGCTCTAGCCGTGAGGGTAATTATGGCTCGCGATTATTTAGTTTTGAACCATAGTTACAACCCTCCCTGACCGTATCAAGACACATCCCAAGCTCTGCTCTGGGAGGCATCACAAAGACACCGTGGCACCTCTGTCCTTATTCCAAGACTATCATAATAGGAGCTGAAGTAAGCCTCATTTTCAATTCCTGGGCGCCTTCAATAATGTGTCATTCCACTCAAATCCACCTCCTTCCAGCTCCGTTCACATATGTGTTGTTAGCCTGAGAAATCCTCAATGAACCTCCCATAAGACCGCCAATCCCAACCGCTTATCTCGACATCGACTTCAACCTCCTTAACTCAAACAACTCTACCTTCTCCTGGCTCTATTATACACTTAGCAGTACATGACGTGCCCAAGAATTTCACCCTCTTAGTTCAAAACTCGCACTTACTAAACTTGGCATACAACTGATGGTCCTTGAGTGCCTAGAGAACAATTCTCAAATGATCCTCATGCTCTTCCTCAGACTGGGAGTAGATCAAGATATCGTCAACAAAGACCACAACAAACTGATCCAAATAGGGTTGAAATACCCTATGCATGAGATCCATGAATGCCGTTGGAGCATTCGTCAATCCGAAAGGCATCACTGTGAACTCGAAATTCCCATACCACATCCTGCTAATCGCCTCAAGGATACTCAAATCCTCCAACTCTCAACTTGATGATAACCTAAGGGCATCTATCAGAGTAGACTGCGCCCTTTCAAATATCAAACAAATCATCAACTCCTGTGAATGGATATTTTACCTAACGAACTGCTCAACCATCGATAAAGGTCAATGCAATGTCAAGAGTCTTGGACATTCTTCTTAACAAATAAACTGAAGCGCCCTATGGTGAAGTGCCTATTTAATAAAACCTTTGTCTGTAAATTCCCGCATTGACCTCGAAGTTCTATAACTTAATTTGCGCCATTCTACAGAGGAGTCATAGAAATGGGCGACGTACTAGGGTTTAACTCAATAACAAAGTCTACATCCTTGTGCGTAGGTAATCCCGACAACTCATCCAGAAAGACATCCTTATACTCGCAAACCACCCGAGGTAGACCCAAATCCTGTCTCCCCTCATCCTCTAGGGTAAGGCTTGCTAGCCAACCCATCAACTCCGTCCACCCACCTCGAGTCAGAGACTGCCTGGGGTGGTAAAGCATCACAAGCTCCCCCGAAAAAGTCACACGAATACCGTCTAATGTGTAGGCAGTAATCCTACTACTATCACAATCAATGACGACTCGATGTGCTGTCAACCAATCCATGTCAAGAATGACTGATATGTCCATCACCCGAAGGTCTATTGTGAGTAGAATCCCTGAGATCTCTAACTCACAATCTTAACATATCTGATCAATCCTCACCCTAGTCCTTAGGGGAGAACTCACATGCAACGGCCCTTCCAAGGTCTCCACCTCTAAGCCCAAAGCATTTACACAAGATGCAGTAATAAAAGAATGCGATGCACTAGAATCAAACAATATCTTTACCCATAGGCGAGACAGTAGAAACATACCATTTGTAATCGACTGATCGACTGGCTCAGTCTATGGTGTGATAGCATAGACAAACCCCTGGGTCCTTAAAGTCTCAGCCCGTGAGCCTTGCTCTCGACCTCGACCCATACCTTGGCCTCTCTAGCCTATTTATGTAGCGAAGGCGCCTTTTCAGCACCTTGGGACTGATGATGGTTCCTTGGTTTGCACTGGGTAAGAAGGAACAAATTGTGTCCATGCTTATCCCACTCATGATGGGACTGCACTGTCCCAAAACCCTAGGATCCTTGCCTCTGAGGGTAATCCCGCCTCATATGTCCAGGCTGATGGTAGAAATAACATGTCATCTCGTCCACTATGTAAGACGGGTCCGCCTCGCCTCGCTGGCCGCAAGACTATCCTCAAGCACTCATGAAGTAAAAGTCTTCTGCTTCGTTCCTGAATTAGAAGAAGGCTGACCCTCCTTCCTTTTGTCACTAGCAATTGTATCTCGATGCTCCGTGCATCCTCTATCTCTCTCTCTATGGCCATAACCATTCTAACCATAGAGTCCATGTCTTCTAGGAGAAATCCTACAATCTTACCCCGGATGGACAACTTTGTTAATCCTGAACGCCCTCACTCTAGCCATATATGTAATATATAATAATCCCTAAATGTGCCAATTCTAAGTGAACTTGGCTAAGTCTGCCACGCCATACTTCCTTGTTTCAACTCAAGGAACTCTCGAAGCTTATGGCCCAGATGATGCCGGAAAACTTATCCATGAAGAGCTCTCGACCTCTCCATGTCATCAATGGGATCCCGTGAGAGCTGACACAATCCCACCATATATAGGATTCACCCTCTAACCGAAATGTGGCTAGCCTGATCCTAGTAGCATCAGAGGTAATCTCCATAGCCTCCAAAACTTTCTGAAACTGTCTGAACCCCAATGATCAACCACCATTGATCCCTCCTATGAACAATGCCTTGAGGATGACAAAGTTATAAACCTTGAGGTTACTCGTCCCTGACCCCATCCGTACTAGCTTGTGCAATGGCAAAGAGCTTCTGCAGCACCTACTGCCTTACAAAGGTCTGCTGATCAAACACAAGTGGAGTGCCTCGCGGCCGACCCCTGCATCCTCTTCCTCGACTTGCCATCTACATATGTCAAAGAGAAAATTTAGGTTTCCTTTCTCTTTATTCAATTAGTAGTGCATATGCCACCACTAATAAACATCACACTCATTTCCCATATACTATTTAACAAGTATGTAACGCAATATCATGCAATACATAGCCCAAATTAAATCATCAAAATGCATAATGGATGCATGATCTAAACCCGTCAACCTATGGAATTCCTGTGGATTTTAGGTAACCCGATACCACACTGTTGTGTCCCATTTATCGGGATCCATATTGTTCGAGGAGCTCTACCCAACATACAACCTGTATAACAGTATAATCATAACCCATCCAAGGTCTCAACATAAGTAGTAATGACCACACATGGTCCATCTGTCCATATCCCCAATATACATTCCTTTACCTGAACTCATTCATTCACATTTAAATCTAAAATATTAGAATAAAACACTTTAATTACGCCTCTAAGAGTCCTGATCACATGGACCTTCTTACCATAATTACATACCCGACTATTTGTGACACAACTCAAAAGACTCTAGTTACAATTCTTTTATACAAAAATACTTTAAAATGTAATATCAAGGCCACACATCGGCCTCCCGTCTAGAGTCGCTTCCTCGTACACCCGCACCCGAAAGGGGGTCCCACAATGGGCGTAATGGCACTGCCTAGTAGAGAAATTTCCTACAAGGGCTACTCCCACCTAAATGCACATGCAATGAGTATCACATAATGATCATACCATATTCCATACAGAAAATGCAGTCCTTCATGGAATATTTCATATCATGAATGAGATGAGACTTCTCATGCCCATAACCCGAGTCCTGACCAACTCCCTCACACATGCAAATGCTAAGTGTGAAAACTTTTCATTAGTGTTTCACCCAATGACTCTTTTATTCAAACAAAATCTTTTGTTTTAAACTCAAATACATATTGAAAACTTCCAATGTTCCTTTGATTCATCAAATCCCGTGTGTTAACGCATTTGTGGGTCACAGATTTGTTGGGTTCACACCGTAGGATGTCGCGCACATATTCAACATTTTTACGGTCTTTCACCGTCGGTGATCATGTCAAACCCGAATGAATTTGGTCTTTCACTCTACGGGGGGGATCTACCCCATCTTGCTCCGCCTAACACACGTATTTTTATTATTATTATTTTTCATGTTATGCAACCTTGAGTCTTAATTTTTGACGTTGTCCCATTTTCGAGCTCACCACCAATTTACCAAGAATGGTGAATAACCATCACCATGCACACACCCGATTCAACGCAATGTCCCCTTGCATATGAAATGCAAATATGTCATTTCATGCCATATCATGTTACATGCATAATTAGAGCTACAAGAAACATTACCAATGTAGCACCCCTTTTTGGTCCGACCAGATTTGCGGGTCCGAACTAGATCCAGGATGCTCTGATACCACTAAATGTAACACTCGTTTTTTTCAAAAACACCGAATCCTCGCCCAATCTAAATGGCAAATCGGGATCTGGGAGTTTCTGTTTACTCTGGATCGCTTTCACGATCTTACCAAAAACATTTTATTTATGTCATTTCAAGAGTTTTCAATTACACGGAAGCATTTATTTACAATAGTGCAAGGCCTTTAAATATCATGAACGTGCTGCGCATTTATAGGCCCATAAACATTTACATTTATACCAACACATTTACATTAAAGGCATTCTATGCCCTTTCAAAAAGGAGTACAAAACAATGTTTCTAAGTTTAACTCGTTTGTTCACAAAATGTCACACGTTCAAAAGAATGGTATGCATATGACGACGTATATACTTATAGGTCATAAACTTCTCTATGACTCGCGCTCTTGTTCTTGGCCTTCTTTCATGTTCACTGACACCGTAGTTAAAATCACACGCTACATTTTCATGCTTTTTAGCTGGTTCTATACTCGCTTCTCTATTCCCTAACTCTGTTAATATAAGACATGCTTTTATATTAAACCATACTTTTTACTTCATTCATGATCAATGTAAAACAATAATCATATTTCTTATTCATTTTCACATACGTTATCAATTTACTTCGCTCATTGATCACTTGTAATGTGTCTTTTCATATGCAACAAATCATTCAACAATTCAATTCATGAGACCAAAAAAGTAATTCTTAAAGCATGTGTTTAGTTTTCTATAAATCCCATTTGCCACTTGTCAAAGTTTGCTATATCACTTTGACTATACCATTTATATTCACGACTGATTCAAATTAAGTGGATCACCTCCTTGTTTGGCTGCTCTGATGTGATTACACACTTAACAATTTCGGTTCACCATCATGACGGATGATGATTGGTGCATCCCGCCATGTGGGACATTGAACAATTTTGGTTTGCTTTCATGACGGATGCCGCTTGGTGCATCCCGCCATGTTGGTCGTTCAGTATATCAATTCAATTCAAGATGTCAAGAATTGACCAATTCGTTTATAATTCAATTAATCACTCACATGCAAATAATTGCCAACATTTCAAATATCACATTTTCAAATCCATGTGCACTTTTGTAATAACATTTCAAAGATATGCATATTCCATACAATAATTTCAAATTTATTTGGTAAACTACCAAAACACTTGAGGTAAGGATAGAGGTTCAGTGAACAAACCAAAATATCGCTTTCTTATAGCCCTTCCTTCAATCTCGATCCTAGGTTAGGTGATCCTCACCAACCCATAGTCAATTACAATTATCATTAATTTTTGCTTCGCTAGCGTGGAGGTAAGTACTAGTGAAGTTTTCACTCATTTAGATCTTAGTGAACCCCCATTAATCATTATTAGGGAATCTCAAACTATCAATGTACGAATGAGGTGTCTCTAAAACAAAATCCAAAAAATTG
This sequence comes from Tetrastigma voinierianum, assembly GCA_016808115.1. Taxonomy (NCBI): domain Eukaryota; kingdom Viridiplantae; phylum Streptophyta; class Magnoliopsida; order Vitales; family Vitaceae; genus Tetrastigma; species Tetrastigma voinierianum. Next base: position 169,673 of record JAEQBH010002940.1, on the reverse strand, counting down.
CTCTACAGAATAGTAGCTACACTCAAGTAGCCAGACCCAAGGTGCCATTTTCGCACCTCTCGACCTGGGCCATGCAATAGAGGGTATCCCACGCCTTAGCGTAGGTCTATGCCACAATGTCGGGAGCCCTGCCCAAACCTTTCCGCCTCCTTTACAATTTCCAAAACCTCAAATCCCAAACAAAACATGGGAGTCACTCCCACAGTCATCCTAATATCATCATAAACCAACCACAAGCATAACCTATGATGGCTTAGGTTTTTCCAACCCAACATCATCAAAGAAATTCTGTGGCTCGTTCTTACCTTAAATCCTTCAGACTCTGAAGCCCTAAATTTTTCTCCTCTTCCTTCTCACATCTTAAACAAATGGAAGGATTTACATAATAAAGAATCCCTCTTTTCCTCTAAAAACCCTAGTTTTTTTCTGTCACACCCTCAACCCCGCCTGCTTAACTAAGGGGCGAGGAACTATACTGAGACTATTTACTTGCTTTTTCAGACATTGGTGGGCCAAAGTCTTATAGCTGAATCAAAATATCAAATACAATGATACAAAATAAAACCACCATCGTAGTGGTGTTTATAGTGTCAATACATATAATCTTAAGTCCCATTTATATATACATAAACAAAAACAGTACATTTACATTTACATAATCAAAGCGCAAAACCTACAATGATGTACTCCTACTAGTTTGTTGGCCCAACAGTATGTGAAAGATCTCAAACGTCCTCCTCTGTACCTACACGGATTAAAACCCATGCTAAGCTTAACGCTGGGAAAATATACTATATACATATACATGCACCAATATCACATCGTAAGTATAACAATAATGTATATACGTATAGATATCATAATTATTCATGAATTCATATAACCAACTTATACTCATACTTGTACTTATAGTAGACTTACACTTGTTCATATCTCCCATAGGACACATACTTGTCCTTATAACCGACTTATACTGTCGCCTCCCGCAGGGAGTTACAGTAGCGCATACTTGTACGGAGTCACCAGAGGTACTATAGAGCTTATACTTATACGTATACTATAGGTACATTCGCATGCACGATATACATTACTACTCTTATTCGTCATTCGTATCCTTATCATATAACCTGTTTGACTACTCAGATCAGCACAAGCAAATGAGTAGACACAACACAATAAGTACCCGAAGGTACGCACAGAATCGAGGTGCAGCACAAAGCAAGGAGGCGCCAAGGCATTGACAGAGTGTCGTTGTACCCAATCGTGAGAGCAATCAAGTACTAATCGATACCGGCATTAATCAGAGAGTACCGGTTACCTAAATGTACCGGCAGATGGTCCATATGTGTCGTACTAAACGGAGTACCAGCAATATATCACGCGGTTTCTGCCCACGAATGCAGGTGCCGTGTCATTCAATGATCATCTGAAACAATTGTGTAAATCTGAACCAACATCCATCATGGGTGAGATATTTCGCAATAACTACAAACTCGCCAGCTGGCGGCACAGTCTGTTCTTTCTTTACCACAGCAATAATCAAACTCTTTCAGCATAACTAGATAGAACCTCAATGAATCAATAGACAGTCCTGAGACAATCTATTAAGGTAACAAAGAAACATGAGTAATGATTCATGTAACAAGATTATTCGCGCAGAGATCTTCGCCACAGAATCGAAATAGAACTTCTACCATGCCATGGATTATAATACGTTTCTTGATGAACTGATTGCTGGCAGATCTGTACATCATATGAACTGATCACTGATAGATTTACTTACTTCAATATTTTTCCAGAAATCCAACTATAACTGAAAATAGATCCAAAAATATCATCTGAAAATAACCCGCATACTCAACTTGTCCAATCAACTGAGATTGACTTAGGTCTTCCACAATCCAACTCAAATATCACGTGTTAGGTTAACTTAACACCCCAAACATAAACATACACTGGTAAATCAAGAATCCATACTGGCGGAGGATTCCATACTCATCTTATACAAACTAGGGTTTTACCAACCCAACTTTCAACAAATCTAGGGTTAAGATGAATTTCTAATTAAACCCTAGAAAATGGAACCAACTAATATCCATACAAAACCATTTCAATCCATACAAACCCATAGTATTCCATACAAAACCTTAGCAATCCTTACAAATCCATAGTTTCCATACCTTTCCTCTTCTTCTTCTTCTTCTTCTTCCTCTTCTTCTTCTCTCCTTCCTCTTCTTCTTCTCTTCTCCTTTCTCTTTCACGTTTGGCTCTCCAAAATGCCCAAATGAGAGACCTTAATTGGTCTTATTTGGTATAATTTCCCTTTTATTGCACTTTGGTCCTCAAGTTCCCTTCTATTTGCACTACAATTTCCCATTATTCCAACTTTGGCATATAATCTTATTGTCTTATGACTTTTATATCCTGTTTTGACAAATTCCACTTTTACCCTTATATCTTGTACAAATTCCGGGTTTCTCAGATTTCACGTTTTGCATTTAAATTACGAAAAATTCAAGTTATACATACAAAATACCATAAACACGTTGAAAATGACTAGGGTATATTTCGGGATGTTACATTTCTCCTCTTCCATTCTCTCAAAAACGTTTTTGCTCAAATGAGCCCTTAGACCACTTTTTGGTCTTTAAGTTCATTTTCTCCTAAGGCCATGCTTGGCTCTTTCCTTTTTTGGCTCTTAACCCATTTTTCATTTTTTTCGCTAGAGCTACTAGTCTCCTCTTATTTGCACATTCACTTATCATTTATTTTACATTAGCATTTAAGCTTATCATTCACCCTTAGGTCCTCATTTTGCCAAAATCTCTTCATTTGCCCTTTTTATACTGGTTATTTCCTGTTCAATCAATTTAATCACATTCAATCATATATCATTTGCAATTGACATTTAGTTATACAATCATATAACATTTAAAAATTCCTAGAAAAACCCAAGTTTGGTTCTATTTATACCTGGAATATATAATAGAATTATTATAAAATTTCAGGTATTTGGGAAGGCATAACCAAAACATGGATAATTATATTTTTCTACATATAATTTTCTAACTACTATATATCTCATGTCACAGATCAACAAGCATATATTAACATGATTTTGACATTAAATAACTAGATATTCATTTTCCAAAGAATACCATATAAATACAAATTCACAAAAATCAATAATAGTCCAAAATCTGGCCTCTGATCACACAAACAACATGTTATTCATTTTTCCAAAGATCAAGATACAACAAAACTCAAGACATTCACCCGGATCAAAACTAAGCTCAAACACAAACAGACCGCTGGATAGTCCATAAAATTCTGTCATTCAATCCTAAAATCTTAGAATCCAATCCACGTGGCCGCCATTTAATTCGAAGAACGCCCATGCCATTAAATGGCCTTTAGGCTAGAAATAACTCGAGTAGGAAAATTCTCTACCTCTTGGAGTTTGACAAAACTCCTTGATTTTGGTACCCATGTGAAGCTCACAGATGGACCGACTTAATTCCTCGTAGACCGTCGAGCTTCTCGACCACTCCAGTTTGAAATTTTCTTCCTTCTTCCCCTTTTCCTTTCTCTACTTTGGGTCCGATTTTTCCCTTTTTCTTTTGGATTTCCTTTCTCCCTTTTTCATTCCACCGACTGACTGCGCTGGGAAACTCGTCTCACTTTCCTCCATGCCACATGCCACATTCTCCATTTTCTTGATTTTTCCCCCTTTTCTATTTTCTTTCATTTTCTCTTTTCTTTCATTTTCTCTTTTCTTTTCTCATTTACCGAATTATTCAAAAGTGGGGGAAACTTCCTCCCACTTTCCTTCATGCCACATAATGCATTTACTTTCTCGATTTTCTTCTTTCTTTCCTCTATTTAACACGTCTCAACATGAGCCATTCATCCAAGTGCTATGTGTCACTTGCTGCACCATATGGTTATCATGCCATGTGTCCATCTCCTAAGGTTCCATATGGCATCCACATGGTCCTGCCATGTGTCATCCAACACCCGATGTCTCGAAAAACGTGAAATTCCAACTATCTCGGAATCCGACGAAATTCGACTGGGTAACTAGATTTCACAAGACGAATTCAACGGTGAAGTTCGTTTCGTCATCCGAGATCTATAAAATTTCATGTTTCCAACCGAAATTACCGTTTTACATTCTTTTAGAAAAATTGAATTTTTCTCGGGTTTTACAAGTGACACCCCCAACCCGCCACCCATGGCAGACAGAAGTAGGTGTCAATGCTCACATTTTACTCTGCAAATTATAACTCGTCTGATTCATATATCGGTTTGGGCATGTATCTCAGTGGATATATTCTATAGCGACAAAATTTCAAAATATATTCAAGATCCACAAATGGGAGTGTTCGACTTATACAAAAACCTTACATTTGCTTACAAACAAAAAAAAATATTACATATACAAAATAGACCAAAAAGTCTTCCGGAGGGCATCTAACTATGTGTTGACCTTGGAGACTGATGAGGGTTGTCCGGCCTTCTGCCCGCTTCCGTACCCACACCGATGAAAAACCCGTACAAGCTCACGCTTACGGGAATAAACTCGTGATCACCACACTACCCATCATCATAATTTCTATACATATGCATATACATCTAACATATCATATCATTTAAACATGTTTATACATATATCATATTTACTTATCATATCATGTTACATTTCTTATTAATGTTCATATACATTTCGTATGTCATATTCAAGTCATTTGTTTTATGTTTCATGCCTGCATAAACCTTAGAAGTTGATGTGTTGAAACTATATGGCCTAAGATCATCACAGGCAGTCAGTTGGTCTATAAGGGCCTAAAGGCGTTGTTATCATCTCTGCATGAGATGGCACAATTATATGGGGTCAAGGCGCCTGCTATCATTGTACGAGACAATGACCATCTATAAGGTCTGCATTTATTATGACCCAAACGGCCAACTCGATCGCATGTTACAAACTTGTTTTCCCATGAGCATGCCCATCTATCCCTCTACTCGTGTTCTAAGCGCATTAATCCATGTGTATTTTATGTTCAGTTCATATCTCATATTCCCGAATAATTATTGTCATCCGGTAATCATATGTGATATTTACAATCATTTATTCATATCTTTACATTTTTCATATCTCATTATATGCATGAATAACTATGGTTACCATGTATTCTTATGAGCTATTTACTATCATTCCAATTTCATCAAGCTATATATGGATGGATTATAGACTCAAAGGGCTTTCCATAGAGTCTAAGAACATTCGAAACAAAGTTCGGATGAAGAAATTATGCCCGTTCGAAGTTGGAGGCTTCCCATGAACAAGATCATGATAATCTCAAAGAGGACCTACTATTTTTCATAATTTATGGACTTAATATGAGTTCAACACATCGTTATATATGAGTGATCTTAAATCCAGCGGCTTTCCATAGAGTCTAAGAACACCCAAAACAGAGTTTGGACGAAGAAATTATGATAGTCCGAAGTTGGAGGCTTCCCATATATAGTGACTACGAGCAGAACCAGCAGGGCCTACTTTTCTTTGTGATTTTTGGACCTAATATGAGTTCCAATATTATCAAGCTATATATGGATGGATGCTAGACTCAAAGGGCTTTCCATAGAATCCAAGAACATCCGAAACGGAGTTTGGACGAAGAAATTATGACCAAGACAAAAAACATGGGTTTTGGAGAAATTTTGACAACATCTTCCCTAAAACCCCAAGATTTCCTTAATACAAATATTCCTCAATTGAGGATTACAATCAACCAACCCAAGTCCAAAACACAACCAAACAATTCCCAAAACACATATAGGGAAGACTAGTGGTTTGCCAACTCATCCTACATAATTAATGGGTTATGAGTTTCCTAAGTCTCAAAATTTGGGAATCCATACTTAGTTTTCATATTACAACCCCAATCAACCACAAACCAAACCAAAAGAACTCCAAATTCAGTCCAAAATTCTAAATACTACTAATATACTGTATAGTGTTCTTTAGACTAAATCACCAAAAAAATGGTTTATGGTTTGATTTTTTCCATACCTTAATCTTTTCTTTCTTCTTTCCTTCTTCTTTCTCTTCCTTTCTTTTCCTCCTTTCTTCTCTCTTCTTCTTCCTTCTCTAACTGATGCCCCATCCTGCAATAAAGAAACAGATATTTTAAGGTTTGCACTTTATAATTCATTTTTGGGGTCAATGCTCTAAAATTGCTATTTGGTCCTTCCTATTCTCAATTATACTTATGCATATTCCTACTTTGACATGAACTTATTAAATTATAACTTTGGGTCCTAATTGGTAATATTAATTTCAATCTTTTTAACTCAGATAAATTTCTAATTTTGCTTATTTTATTTTTAGTATTATTTTATTCCTAAAAATATACATTTGTTTTCTATTATACCCTAAACATGTTATAAACTGCTGTGCAGAGGGCACTTTTAGCAGACTACATCCTTAAACTAAAGGGGGCATACCGGTCAAAATTTAAGTATCATACATATCACATGGGACTTGGTCTATTAGTGTGATTTTATAAGACAATGTATGAAACTTTATTTCAGTAATAATATTTCTCATTATATTTTGTGCGCATATTGAGTTATTTATTTGAGAAATATCATTAAAGTATGGACCAAGTATAAACATAGGTTTTATTCATTAAGATATATGGGTGATTATTATAAAACATATTGTTACTGTAATACATGAATATAGATAATATTCCTTTTAGAGAACCTATCGCTACGATTCATGATCTGGGCTTTTAGTCATGACATATTATAATATATTGAATGTTGAGAGAATGTGAATTTTTATTTTTGCAAATCAGAATCCACCTTTCAACAATTTATATCCGCATAATGATCACCTCTTGGTACACGTTGATGGCTGAAGATTGTTGTCACCGCCATTAAGAATGTGGTCCATGTACAGTCACACTTTCAATACGTCGATAACCGTATATGGAAACACGATCGTAATACGCCGACAATCGCAGAATCGCCGACAAATTACACCACATTTCCGTGATGGATGTAGGCCTATAAATATCATATGACTATGTTGTTGGTCCCTTGCCCGCCTCAGATTGAAACACATCATCATTATTAAAATGAGAACTTGAAGAGCAATTAATATTTTGTTTCGATCATTTAAATAAGAAGGAATATCAAGGTAATAAATTTCGCTCTATTTTTTTCATCGTCTCAGATAAACAGTGTTTGGATCAAAGATAATATAGGTAAATATCTTCTTTTTCATCGATATTAGCATGTGAGCTGCAGAGACGGAACCATGAATTTTCTTCATACCATAATAGATAGTTGTTAATTTTTAAATCTATAGTTTTTAATGGTGACTTTTTTCACTTGACTCTTGAGTGGAGCAGAGTCACATCCACGTAATAAGAAGAAAATTAAAACGTTCTCTTTGATTGATTAACTGATCATTGGAGCAGAGTCACAGGTTTGAAGTTTTTCTTTCTTCGTTTAAATAGAATTTAAGTTCCCAAATGAGAAAATGCATGAAAAGCAGGTATGGCTGTATTCTACACTGAACAGACATTCAAAATGTAAAAAACAAGTGGAGGTGTTGATAAGAGAAACTATCTTTGCATCAACCAAACTGGGGGCTGTTACTGCTTCAAAGGAAAGGGTAATAATGCATTTGATTTCTACAATTTGTTACAATCGGTTTGACTGAGCCCAAAAAGTAACTGATGGCGTATTGCAGGTTGCGCTTGAGTATTACTAACTACAGCTGTCACGGTCGCTGTTACTCGGACCTCTTGCACATGCAATAGCCCAACATTCACGCTCCTCATAAATTCGTTTTTATTGCATGTTTCAGTTACGTGATGTTTGTTTTGTTACTGATGTTGTTTTCTTACTGATAGAACTTTTTTATTATAAAAATTTAATTTTTTTATTTTTAATTAAATTTTGAATAAAAATTTAAAAATACATATGTTTTTATTGAATTATCCTTAAAAGAATCATGAGAGTTTCAATTGAATAATAAAATATATGATTTTCTCATGTTTGAATATCTAATTTTTTATTAGAAAAAATATTCAAAACAATATTAGAAAAAAGCCAAAAAGCTAATTATTTTTGTTTTTTATTCAGCAAAAAAATTCAAAATTCGGTGTCAAAGCTACAGTTAAAAAATAAAACAAATTGGAATTGGCCCTACACTCTAAAGATTGAAAGCCTAAAATTTATATAATAAGGGGCCGAACTCAACACTATCGATGCTCTTTTCGGCACGAGACCCATTAAAGGAAGCAAACTCTGTGGAGGATGGTGGAAGCCAAAGCAACCCAAAACTAGACAATATCCAGTGAAGAGTTGAGTCTTTACAAACGGTATTGAAGCTGATCCTTGACTGGCTCATTTGATCCCTTAGGAGATGTTTGTCTATTTGATTTAACCCTCCAATTCTATAGGGCACAACTAGGACGTTGTGTCTGCTACATGAGAATGTTTGTCACATCTATATCGATGTAAAAAAGTTCTAACACTATATAAGATGATCATCTCTATCTAAGCAGACGCTGCTTTAAAGCCCATCAGGTCCTCAACCTCGAAACGGACAATATCTACCTAATTGAGTCGAATCGTTACGCTTTCAACAAAAAGCCAAAAAATCAAATGCGACGTTAGTGTCTTATCCATCAACTCCAATACTTTGTCTTCTTTCTATGGCTTCCATGCTTGGAAAAGTTTGGATTTTACAATGGTCATCCTCTCTATTCAAAATATTATGATGGAATAGCACCTATCATGGGGTACAAACATACCCGACACCTCGTCTAAACTACAGTGGATAATAAGACCTGTGGCATGAATTACAAGCCCGGAAGAAACCAGATTTCTGCCTCAGAATGAAGATATCTCGTCGAGCAACAACAAGAGCTAAGGTCGACTCTCAACTCGCCATCTCAAATCAAGGTAATTGTGGTCAGTTTTTTAGAAGCATTAAATCGTAATCGAAGATGCCCGAATCATTGACTACGCGGATCGATATGACATTCGACCCAAATGACTTCCCAACATAACTCAAATATAAGGATGACCTTACATCACTAATGTTAATCTAGGCAATTTACTCAACATGTATCGAACTGCCTTTGTCTCCTTTCTTTAAATTTCACACACCGGTAGTTCCATCTCTCTCTAATAAATCGAGATGGTCTGGAGTTAAGTCACCTAAAGGTTTAATCAGAAACAAACAGTCACTCTTACCTTCTCGTCTTCTTCATGTTCTTAGCAAAGAGATTTACCACATGGTATTAAGAGGTGGGGATAGTACTCACTGATGACTTCCAACCTAGGCAGCAACCTCACACGCACCATCAAACTAGTATTCAAGAAAGACAAATTATGGTATTAAAGCTAATAATCTATCACTTGGCTATCTTTGACATCTACTCCCAGCCTTATTTTCTCGTTTTCAACCTGTAGACTTCAAATGTGATACATGTATCAAAGCTAAAAGCCAACGAGTTTTTTATCCAGTCAGCATGAATAAAACAATACTCCCTTTGTCTTGATACACTCTGATGTGTGGGGACCATCCCCATTAACTACTTCCTCAGGTTACCGTCGATTTGTAATTTTTGTTGATGACTGCACCCGAATGACATGTGGTCACATAAGTACTTTAGATCACCAGTCATCCGAGGTATCGCTCGACTAAATGTAAACCTCGTGTGCGGGTCCGACTACTGTGGTGCCGACCGCCTCTCCGATGCTTAAGTTAGCAAAAGGATGGAGAAGAAGAAGAAAAATTATGCAAGCAAAATAGCCTACCTTTCTCGCGTGAGAGTCTATGTTTTATCTTCGATTTCTCTCGATTCTGGGAAGATAATTCAGATTTACATGTAATCTCCCTTCCTTATCAAAGACCCAATTGATTTTCGAGAGATAAAATCACGAACTTAGTGATAAAATTTGTCTTTCCTTATCAAAGACCAATTCTCCCTTATTAAGGATTAATTTTTTAAGACGCACTTGATTGGGATATTGTGATATCCATGGATAAAGATTCATATGTGGTAGGCTACTGATTAGGGGACTCGGATTTTCGATTTGCTGTAGACTTTCCCATATAATTAGTTCGTATATTTTGATGTAATGCCATTATGGGCCATATTGTGGTTTGAATCTACAATGGCCCAGGTGTGCTGGGCCTATCAGGCAGTGGATTCGGGGCTCCAAAGCCATGGTACTGGCCAACGTTCCCTTTTTCTCAATAGAATGTCATGCTCTTCCCAAAGGGAAAATACTCAGGTTTCAAGAATCCATAGCTGGGAATTGAGGTGATTAATGCGCATATGTTCTGATGCGCATATTACCAGAAAATACTGTGTTTCCGATGATGTATTTAATGCACCTTTTGGAGTCTCACCCCTATATATATGATGGTGAATTAGTGAAATCGATGAAACTTCCAACAGATTCCTCTTCCATTAGATTATCCCTCTATCGTGAATTCTTCTTTGGGTTAGTGAAGGTGGAATAATGGTAGGTGGAGACATTCAAAAGTGCCGCACCATTGTCGCATGATATGCGCGCTTGAAGACGACGTTTGTGTTAACCCATCAGGTGTCCTAGATGGGAGGCCTAACTATGCCAACATCACCTTTTCAGAGCTCTTTGTTGGGCCTTGCGTAGATCGGCCGGAGGTCATGGACGAGGGGCCTGATTATGTTACTACCCTTCTTTCAGAGTTCTATGTTGGGGCTAGGTGCCCCCTTGTGCTAGCACCTAGCGGCAGCCGAGGTGTAAAGATGAGAGGAAGGGAGATTTCAAGCAGGATAATGCATATTCTTCTATATGTTTGATTTTCCCTTCTTCCTCTTCCTCTTCTTTTCCTTTTTCATCTCTTCCTTTTCTGATTCTTCTTCTTTTTTTTCTTTTTTTTCTTTATAATCAACCTGGTTCGTTTACCTGGATATTCTTGTCTCGAATCCACCAAGGTTGCTTGGATATGTTTGTCTTGGTTTTAATGTAACTATTGAAGCATTTTCACATATTTTAATGAGATTGGGTTTTTGGGCATATGGCATAGGGTTTTTCATTTCCCATTCTTCTTATCTGCTAGAGCTAATTATCTGGTTGTCTTGAAGCCTGTTGGTTTTTCGAGGAAGATGAGGTTCGTCTTTCCTAGATAGGGTTGGTCGATGGGCTTTGCTTGGTTAAGCGACCATTTTGATGAGGCAAACCTAAACTGACAATGAGATGGATCTAGGCCCATAGGGCTCATTTGTTTCCCTAGAGGTGAAAGTTTTAGAATACAGCGTTGGAAAGACACGTCGATATTGTGGATTATCCATCAGCGCGGCAATACTACATGTACCTTCGTACCTATAAGGTAGAGGATCACGATGACTTCTTTGCTTACGCTTTCGAGAAATCTTTTTGCTTGAAAGCCCTTTGCATTTCTGCAGCACTCCTGAAGTTTTCGATGAAGGAGCCATTTCGATAATCCTGATCATTTTTTATCTCTTGGTGGGTTTTGCTTTGCTTTCAATTTCGTTTGTGTGGGTTGTCTAGTTGTTGGTTTCTTTGCTTTGTGCTACGTTCTTCAATCAGGTAGGTTTCAAGGGCGGAGCGCGCATTGGGGTTTTGGGATGCACGGCTTAGAGCATCGGTAGGCTCATGTAAAACTTCAGGGTTTTTAGTCATGCTATCACTTTGGTAGGATATTGTTGAGTTGATTTCCCCCTCTTTCTTTTTTGTCGTTTGCTTGTAGAATGGTGAGAGGTCAAGAGGAGACTTCCACCAGTCAGGTTGGTCGTAGAAGAGGGCCCATCCGGGAGCTGCCTTCTGCAAGCAGCCTTGTCTCTTCCATGACCATGGAGAAGTTGAGGTCCTTTTGCCAAATTCTTGACAACATTAGTTTAGAATTGTCAGACGGTCATTTGCCTCCAGCGTAGGAAGCGGATCATGTTGTCTACTTTACCTTAGCAATTCGCGGTTGGGCTTGGCACCGTTTCATCATTGGTGAGGCAGTTTCTACATGTCTCCCGGGCACCTCCTGTGCTTGTTCATCCGAACACTATTCGAATTTTAGTAGGTTGCAGTGTGTTCAACCTTCTCTGCCAGCTGGATATCTCACTGGTGGAGATTTTTTTTGTTTACACTCTGAAGCTTGGGACTAGGGCAAGTTGTCGATGTCCACCCACAATCCAAGGCTTTAGTTCATAACCAGGCTCCCTGACTCCCTTAAGGCTAAGGCAAAGGGGGTTGTCCTGGTCAGGGGCCCTTGGTATGAGACGCTTAGCTCTCTCGGGCTTCCCTTTAACGTGAATCAGTCCTTGGTGTTCCCAGGTTTGTTTTAGCTAGGTTGCAACTCATGCTCTGCTAGGTGGATTATGCACTAACGTACCTCTGTTTTCTTGATGTCATTCAGGTAAGCGCAGGTGAGGCTGGTTAGTAAATTGGATTGAGAAAGATGGCTTGGTGAACATTAGGCGATTGCTTGAGATAACAGAGGCAGAGCCCAATCATGAGCTTCTGCTGACAGTGAAGAATTTACGAGAGTGGGGTGGTATCCCTTTCCATTAAATTATCCCTATCGTTCCCCGCTCGTTGCTTGCAGAGGTCATTGAGAAGGAGCATTTCGTTCTTGCCGATCTCCTCAAGTTAGTCCTAGGTAGCTCCTCTCATGCGATTTCTACTCAGGAGGGCCAAACGAAGGGAATTTTCACAAGGACCTTGAGGTGGTGCACTTTTGTGTTACTCGACCTCGAGTCCTGACAGCTGCCCCTCAATCGACAAGAAGAGAGGCAGAAGAATGACAAACAAAGGCCGGCCCGGTAGGAGTTAGAAGGTTTGGTAGATTGGATGGGAGTAGTCGACGGTGAGCTCACCGAGGAAGAAGAAATGTTTAGTCTTGCCGTCGGGTTTGCTGCACGGATGCGTAAATGGTCTACGACCCTACAGGGTGAGGCCACCTCTAGTTCTGGAGAGAAGCGGCGGGGTGGTCTCTTTGGATGGGGCTGGGGGTGGGCCATAGTCTCGAGTAGAGATTCCCGGATCTAGCTGTGTGTTGACCTTGGGGTTCCTCGATGAGGTTAATACACCTTTGGAGGAGGGGGTTCCAGCTGCGAGCCCTCCAAATGTTGAAGAGGTTGGAATGGGTGCCACATCGAGAGTGATTCTGACTCCGACACCCTACTTTAAGTCTAGGGAATTCGAGATGAGCAAGAAAGCATTTGCTCGACCGGGTACTGAGTAACACATTATATTTAAATACTAGAGAGGGTTCATCCCTCGACGGATATCGTGGTTCTGGATCTTGAGGACGTGATGAAAATTGTCCACTGATTGAGCCCTCTTAACTAGGAGGAATCTCTAGTTAAGCACATGTGTGACCTTTATCGAGTACTTAGGATGCAGTAGCGGTAGCTTCAGTAGTATACCATTCCGCTTCCTGTTCATATGGATAAAGAGGCCTTCCAACCTGTGAACGATGATGGGATGCTCATCCATAGCCATAACTTCAATTCGGTGGTAGTAAGTTAGCACGTGACTACAAGTTTGTGTAATGGCCTCTACAACTCTTGTTTCTTTTTTTTAGAGGCTATGAGTTGCCATTCGAATATGGCCCTTGTAGAGTTCGGTCCACCTAGATGGCGCCCAGAAACTGGCTTTATGCCCTGATCAGTGCTTTGCATCATCAGACTTTGAATGCTTCTCTAGCTAAGGCGGAATCTTCAACAAAGCATTGGGAGAGAGAGGCCAAAGATGGCACGACAGGCTTTATCCGGGTAGAGGATGGGTGGCAAGAGCGGGCGGCCCGGTTAGTGGTTACGTCGTGAGATTCCAAAGCTATGGTAGGATTGATCTGTCCTAGGCCCTAGAGATTCTTTGGCGGCCTCACGGAGGAAGAGGCGGGGCGTAGGTCGAGGCTGAGATCACTGGCAAGACTAAGCTCACTGCATGGGGCGGCGAATGTAAACTTTCTTTGGGCCGGCTGCAGGTGGGAGTATCTTCCTTCATGCCTGAGCAAGCAAGGATAGGGAAGACTTGGTGAGAGACTACCATGGATCTCTGGAGCTCATCTTTGCTTACGGTTATGGATCCTGCATGTTCAAGAACAACAGGGACAAGGCAGAGATCCTGGATGGCAAGCCTTACTCTGCCAACCCACTCCCTCCAGAATTTTTTGTCAACCAAAGGTGCCCCCTATTTGTGACCATCGGGGCCAAAAGACCTTGAGAAATAGATCAAGAAGCGGGGTTGTTGAAATTTCGAAGGGGTGTTGCCAGGAATAGGGCTTTCTTTCATATGTTAGCTTCGGCTATTTTGGGAAATTTTGCAAGTGGCGCCTTTTGGCCATTAATACATGTATACTTTATTTGTAATCTCTGGCGACACTTTGTCATGCGGATCGGTCAGTAAATATTAGGATCAAGCGAGAGTGCAGGCACGAGACTATATGCGAGACTCATTATCATTGGCTGGGGCTGAACTTGGCACTGGGTATATAAACAATTTTTGTAATAACAAAAATCATTTACATATACAAAAGCACTACCACCGGAGTGGTGTCCATCAAAATCTATACACATATACTGAGTCCCATTTACTTATGCATGTACATTTTCTAGTGAATATATTTTGTAGAGGTTATACTTTACAATCATATCATATACTGTCACAGGTTTTCACATATACTTTCATGTGCTTTCACATACTATAGTTTTCATATACCTTTCTTATACGATCTTGTATTGTCATATACTTTGCATTTATTGTTTCACTCGACTATAGAATTGCTTTACGACATATTCGAGAATTCGTCCACGATTTCATTCGGTAGCAATGTGATTTCGCATTTAATAGTATGATTCCTCGACTATAGAATTGACATTCCACGGCGGTCGAGGGAATCTCGTCTTGCTTGTCATTCAACTGTAATGTGATTTCATTTAACGATATAATTCACTTTGACTATAAATTGACATTCACGGCCAGTTCGAAAGGAATCGTCTGTCATTGATGGCAATGTGATTCGCATTGTGTGTGATTCACTCGACTATAGAATTGATATTCACGACAGATTCGAGAGGGAATCTCGTCCTATTTGTCATTCAGTAGCAATGTGATTCCATATACTTGCATATTTTGTCATATACTTTCATCTATATTCTTATAATTCCCTATATTTTCATCTTGTAATTTTCATATACTATACTTTCCTATAATTTTCATATATTGTACTTTCATATACTTTATCTATCGCCCATTTCGATGTTATTGACGCATATTGTACTTGTATACTTGTCATCATAGCAATGTTATGCTTCTCATATTATGTCATATATTCTTTACATTTCATTTGCATATACTTGTCATTTTCTTTTATATTTCATGCCTGCAAATATCTTAGAAGCGGATACGGGGAAATAAGCTTTGTAATACTTCAGGGTACTATCAGCATGCGAAACAGTGATCTCTATCTGTATATACGAAAGGTATAATCACTATGCAGTGACCTATGCCATGTAATATGTGACTGACGGGGTCGTATATACCGAAGGTATCATCCTTTGTCACGAGGCAGTGACCTATATACCTGTCTCTTGACTAAACGGGGCCGTATATGCAGAGATATCATCTGCGTAGGGACCTGTGCCATGTAATAAGCGGGATCTATGTGTTGACAACGGGACTGATATATCACCAGCTGTATCTTTCTTATTAATTGTGTCCCTATAGGCATGCCTATCTATCCTTCAACAAGGTTCTAAGCAGACAATCCATGTGTATTTTATGTTCAATACATATCTCATATTTCCGAATAATTATGGTCATCTGGTAATCATATGCAATATGTACAATCATTATTCTTATCTTTGCATTTTTCGTATCTCATATCTCACTTTACACATTTACATATACATATACATATAACATATCATATAATTATGTGATATTCTATACTTGTCATATACCCATGCTTATATATGTTCCATACATATAATTTACACAGGCATATGCAATCACACTACTTTCTTATCATATCATGAACATTTAAGGTCATTTTACATTTCTTCTTGTTCATATCAGCATATACTTGTCACTTATTTACATATCATCACATATAACAAACTTATATACATATTTGTTATATATATCAAACTTACTGGTTCCGATCTCCATTAAGGATTCTGGAACTTATACCTATACGGAGGTACTTATACATGCACTTGTACTTCTATCTATCTTATACTTGTATCTATCTTATATTATGCATGAATAACTATGATTATCATATATGCTTACTGTTTTTCCTTATTTCTGGACTTAAAATGAGTTTCACTTTTATCATACTATGTATGGATGGATTCTTGACTCAATGGGCTTTCGCGAGTCTAGAACACAAATGAGTGGGCAAAGAAGTTATGACCTTTCGAAGTTGGAGGTCACATGTAGTCAAACCCAACCGAGCTGACCTAATTTGGCCGAGCTGACTTGGCCTGGACGAGCTTAGATGACCTATCTGAGCTCATCTATTGTCCTCCACATGCATAAAAATGGATTCTTGACTCAATGGGATTTCCATAGAGCCCAAGAACACCCGAAATGGAGTTCGGACGAAGGAGTTATGACCTTCCGAAGTTGGAGGTCACATGTAGTCACACCATGCAAAGCTGACCTGAACTGGCCGAGCTGACCTGACCTGGCTGAGCTCAGTCTGACACCTACTATCCTCCACATGAATATGAATGGATTCTTGACTCAATGGACTTTCCATAGAGTCTAAGAACACCCAAAACGGAGTTCTGACGAAGGAGTTATGACCTTCCGAAGTTGGAGGTCACACATAGTTACCTTTCAATGGTGACTGAACTAACGTGACGACTGGCGAGCTCGGTCTAACACCTACTATCCTCCACAGGCATATGAATGGATTTTTTGACTCAATGGACTTTCCATATAGTCCAAGAACACCTGAAACAGAGTTCGGATGAAGGAGTTATGATCTTCCGAAGTTAGAGGTCACACATGGTCACACCCAGCCGAGCTGACCTGAATTGGCAGAGCTGACTTGACCTCGGTAAAAGGATCATAACTTTGTCTAAATAGGTCCAAATTGAGAAATTCAAAATCCTAACATCAATTTCCTTGATGTGGCTACAATTTAGCAGAAGGACTCACTACTAAATTCCCTTTATTTCTTACCCAAAAATTAGTTTTAAGGTCTGGCTAATGCATATGATCAAAAATAGGGAAATTTTCTTGGTTCAAATTGCAACCAGACCTTTCCCGAAACACCTATATAGGAGCCTTAGAGATCTTCTCAACTCAACCCTAACAAGAAATGAGTTTGGGAGTTTCCAAACCCAAACCATGCACAAAATAAAGGGTTCCAAACCATGTATCTAAACTTTCTAGACCAAAACTAGACTTCCATACACAGTTCTCATACTAATTAATACGAAAATTGATACTCCATCTGAACTTAACAAGCTCCATACTTTTCTATACAAAATCATACTTCCATACCCATAGTTTCCATACAAATATTCATAGTTCCATATCTGTGATCTTCTTTTTCCTCTCTTTCTTTCTTCTTTTTCTTTTCTCTTTTCTTCTTTCTTCTTCCTTTTTCTTCTCTTCTCTTCCTCTGCTTGCTCCAGGTTTTGCTCTCTTTCTCCAAGACCAAAATGAGATATTTATTTTAGTCTTATCCTTATTTGATCTATACTTTTTTTATTTCACCTTTTTCTCTCTTTTGGAGCATCCTTGACCATCCAATCAAAGGAGGAAACTTCTCCTCTCCCTTGAGTATGTCTCTTCCTGATTTTCTTCCTTATTTCATTTTTGTAATATCTTTCTTTTATTACTCTTTGTTATCAATTTCATTTTATTCTCAATTCAATTTATCAAAATCCTACTTTGGCATATGAACTTATTAAATTATGACCCTAAACATGTCCGAAAACTGCTAGGGTATATTTCGGGGTGTTACACACTTAGTGTATTTTAATGAGATTTGAAAATGTCAACAAGGCATGAGCCAAGTTTGTCAAAAATTCCAGTAAGACAATAACCATGTCTAGAGAATGCCAACTGAACAACAACCGTATCTGTACTTTTAGATGCTAGCTGAACAACAACCGTATCTAGACTTTTAGATGCTAGCCGGGGAACCAGCGAAACCGTATCACGGAATTTTGGGTATAGGCTGAATGATGGCCGTATCTGGACTTTTAGATGCGATTAGGACTGACAACCGCCATACGGTCTTTAGAAAGAAATGGTATAGGTTTAATGAATGTGTAAGGATAATCTTTTATTGATGATAATTTCCTCAAAGAATACACTACTGATAATACCTCTTAAGTTGCCTGGCATTCCACATTTTGGGAACAGTTTCGTTTGGCCTGCTCAGCGCGTAAGAATCGGTTGTCCTTACTCGAGCCATCATGTATGGTCCTTCCCAGTTGGGCTGGAACTTCCCGTCCACTAGGTTAGCCGTGTTTTCAAAAACCCTTCTTAGGACTAATACCCCAGCTTTGAATGTATGCGGCTTTACACGCCAGTTGTGCAAGCTTGCCAACCTCTACTGGTATGATGCTATGTGTATAACTGCTGCCTCCTGAAGTTCGTCAGCCGTGTCCAGGTCTTTGATTATGACTTCAGTGTTTGCTTTCTTAGGAATTTTCGTTCGAATGGTAGGCATCCCGATTTCCGTGGGGATGATAGCCTCCATCACATTGTGTGAGGGAATGGTGATTCCTATCGGGAAGCCCCGGTGATTGTTTATAGGCCCATGCCTCCTAGTAGCTGCTTTACCCACTTTTCCTTTGGTTGGATGTGGCGGTTTCAAGGCGACGGGTGTTTTGTTAGGCGCTGCAGCGGCGGTTGCTTTGCGGCGTCTTTGCCAGTCGTATAGGCTTTTTATTTTCAATTCATTGTAGATATTCGTATATACCCGGCTATCGAACTACAACCCATTGTCCATTATAATTGATTGGGGTATCCCGAATCTACACACAATATTTTTCCATATAAACTGAACGACTTCCTTGTCTTTGATGGATGCAAAGGCTTCGGCCTTTATCCATTCTTCAAAGTAGTCGGGCCTTCGCGGCTCTGCTTCGCTACGGCAAGGTGGTAAGCGATATGACTATGTCAATACCCAGCGAGAAGGACCATGGTTTAATACCCGAACATTTTTTTTTTAATGATTTTTCATGGAATTTAAGTTTAGGTGTTTAAGGTCCATCATGAATTTATAATAAATTTAGAAATTTTCTCAATTAAATGAAAAGGCGTTATGAAAATAATAATGGTAATTCAAATAGTAGACAATTAATTACCTTAATGAAAAGACATTATGAAAATATGTGATAATTCAATTAGTAATTATTAATTAATTTAATGAGGGTAAAAAAGGTAATTTTCCTAATAGATACCCTAGTATAAATTGGAATAAGAGAAGGAAATCCTTTCTATTCTTCTTTGGAGTTTCTCTCGGGCTGGTAGAATTTCAGAGGACGTACGGCTTTCGGATCTAGGGTTTGAAGAACAAATTTATAGGAGAAATATTTTCATTGTTGAGGAGCGGAATTTGAACATCTGTAGTCTCAAGCGAAAGTTGGGAAGGCTCACACATTCGATTGAATAACTGGCGAGCACGGACTAATAGGGAGGTGAGTAAATTTATATCATCGTGCTTATTACCTTTGAAATGTATAGCGGTGTTTTCATTGTTTGACTTGATCGTAGTAATTATTTATGATTAAGACCCTTATTCTTGAGCACTCATTGAATTGAATTTGTCATATGCCACGAGTCCGTCTGATGAATCTTCATGCTGGAAACAGGTGACTAACTCTTATTGTATTTGGTGTTATCTCTTTGTTGCATCTTGATGGTCATTTATCAACATGTCCGTTAATATCATTTGATGGTAAGGAGATCTAGAAAGCCTAAGCGTGGGAGGTCATCGGAGCTGTGCACATGGTACCCTGCAGTTATTGGGCAAAGCGGTGCCATTTAAGAATTAGTAAAACTCTAGGCGTAGAACCCGGCCCGTTCTCACTAGGATCTTTAGTTTTAGATATCAGTTCCGATTATAAAGGTGCAAAAGGAGATATGCAGTTCTGGATGGTAAACTATATTGGTTGGAATATGCAGTTCAGTATAAAGGTAAAAGGAATATGCAGTTCCCCAGATAGTAAACTATGACCCAGTTGAATATCACAGTTCGGTATAAGGTAAATATGCAATTCTGAATGGTAAGCCTATATTTGTTGGAATGCTCACAGTTCGGTATAAAGGTAAAGGAATGTAGGATTCTGAATGGTAAACTATATTGGTTGGAATATGCAGTTCGGTATAAAGGTAAGCGAATGTATGGATTCTGAATGATGGTAAACTATATGGGTTGAAATGTACTGATTCAAGATAAAGGTAAGAATGCACATTCCTCGAATGGTAAACTATATTTCAGAGTTTCAAACCCTAAACTTCATTTGATATCGTTTTGTTCATATTGCCTTGCCTGTTTAGATAACCTATGTACTAAGTGAGTAATTGTTTAAGTTTATTAAACCATCCTTGTGGAGCTGGCTCTCAGTACCTAGCCTCACAAGTATGGTGATATATCTTTACCACAGAGTTATCTCACCCCGTTGATTTCTCCTTTTCGTGGTAGACAGAGAAAGGAGAATCCGCATTTTCGAATTACTTGATTCTATTTGAAACATGTAATGGATTACATTTTGTTTATTTGGTGAATGAGAGTCTAAGTTTCGTATACTCCATGGTGAATTAACTTGGTTATTATGCTAATTATTTGGTTAATCGGGACAATTTTGAATAGTTGAGTTGATAAATTTTGTTGGAGGAAACCCTATTGATATTCTTTGATGAGACCGCTGAGGTCGTTGTTGTTGGATGACCAAGGAGGTCTATTTGTTATGTTATTTGAGATAATATCATGATATGAGATTTTAAGTTAATTATTAGTAGATTTTAGATTGATATTGCGAATAACAAGATTTGTCATTTGTTATAGAAACGAATAGGTCTTGCCGAATTTTCTAAGAGAAATTATGGGACTCCCAGTTTGCTACTGGTTTCGTGGCCTGCCTACCTTATATCTCCTAGCCGCCATCACAGCCTATAAAAGTGGGATGTGACACATGGGCTTGTTATGGTTGTTAAATCTTAGGTCGGGAGTTTTGAGACGGGGGCCTGTCGTTGGTAGCGGTCACACTTCCTAACATAGGTGATGGCATCCACCCGCATGGTCGGCTAATAGTAGCCTTGGGTATGAGCTCCATGTGCCAACGTCCTGCTGCTTGGATGATTCCCGCATATCCCATCGTGGAGTTCTGACAATATGTACTGTCCCTGTTGTTGAGTGAGGCATTTAAGATAGGGTCTGCCCAGGGACCATTTATACAACTGACCGTTAATGAGGGAGAATCGAGTTGCCTAGACTTGGATCTTGCGGGCTTCAGCTCTGTTATCCGGTAGTTCCCCCGAACTTAAATAGAGGGTTACTATAGTCATCCAAGAAAGACTTGTTTCATCTATTTCATTCACCCCATTGGTAGTGATCGACGACTCTGTGTAACACCTCGAAGTTAACCCTAGTAGTAATGCATGATGATTATTAAGAGAGAGAAAGCGAGAGAGAGAGAGAGAGAGAGAGAGAGAGAGAGAGAGAGAGAGACATAAATAGACTTAATTTTAAAGGCCAAGGGTAGAATGGTAATTTTGTCATGTGAGGACATAGTGGGAATAAATGATGAAGAATGTGGGTTAATGTTTGAGATAGAGAAGTGAATTATATGTTATAGGAGGACCAAATAATCAAAGAGGAGTGAACCAATGGGAATGGGACACATGCCCCATTCTAAAACACTAAGAAACATCCAAAGAATTGAGAGAAAGGCTAAGTCTATTCTGTGTATGACCGTTACGAGGGAGGCATGGCAAAAGGAAAAGAGAAAGAGGAAGAAATGGAGAAAAAATCGGGTCCTTAGCGGTCTCTCCAATCGCTTTGCTTCTAAGATTCCAAGGTTTGTAGCAAATGAGCAAGAGGAGAAGTGAAGAAGAAAAGGAGAGTTATAGCTTGAGGTGACAAAGAAAAAGGTACGAGACTCCCTTGAAGATCAATTCATTGTGGTTTTTGTTATTGGTAATTGTTATTTGGTATGTGGTCCTCAATTGAAGAGTTTTTGTATAAAGGAAATGTTGGGGTTTTAGGGGATATGCTGTCCAAATTTTCCCAAAACCCTAAGTGAATTATTTGGTCATAACTTGGTCTAAAGTACTCCGATTTAGGAAATTCTAGTCGGAGAGGAAACCTAAGACCTGTGACCACATTTTCCAATAAGAGCCTAAAGCATTAATATGACTTTAAGACCCTCGAATTTGGGTCTAAAGACCGCCATCGTTATGTTTTGAAACAAAGTAAATTTCGCTGTTTAGGATATATCTTGAGTTTTGTTGCTCCAAATTGGATGATTCCAATTTGAGAAGAACCCTTAGCACCTTAGATTAAAATGAGTAGAAGGAACTAGTGTCAAATTATGGAGTTAAGACCCCTGAAATCGAGTTTCACAGTCGGTTACCCATGTAAACTGGGCAAACAGACCAGTTTGGTACTAAAACGCCATAACTTGAGTTTGGATGATTCAATTGGAGTGATTCAAATTTCTAAGTAAAATAGATTCATAGTGGAACAATATGCATGAAGGAAGCATGTTGAGATTTCGAACTCATTGTACTTAGAAAATTAGGTAGTCGGAATCTACCTGGGAAATGATTTTCATGTCCTTTCCTCAGAATTCGAGACATCCAAATGTCTCTTATACATCCTCAAGTATTATGGAGAGGGTTTTGTATGAAAATATGTCAGTATAATTTAGCTAAGTGAGATAAAGAAATTGACCTAAAAGTTATATGATTTAATGCTAAATAATATGGAATAAATAGAATGGAATAAGAAATGACATGATTTCTAGCCATGTGAAGAAAAGATAATACATGTATAGTTGCTATATAAAGAAGCATAGAAAACATTCATATGATGATAAGAGATAGAGTACTCCTTTATGAAGATGAGAATAATGGATAGTCAATATCTCATATGCATACATGATAACAATAGTTATTCAGTGTATATGGGATATGCAAATCGAAACGAATAAAATTGATTGTTCGCTTATGACCGTGTAGAGGGATAGATAGCATGCCTATTGGTGATACAATGGTTTAACGCATATGATATAGTTGGCCCTGTTTGGGTTGATGACATGGACCCCGTTTGGGTCATACAGTAAAGCACAGAGAGAGATCATTGTTTCAGATGTTGGATAGTACCCTGCACATGGCAATTCTTCTTATATCCACTTCTTTGAAATATGCAGCATGAATATAAAAAGAGATGTTTATTACGATAAACAAATATGAATCATAAATATAGGGAAGTAATTTGTAAAATGTAGTGGAAATATAAAATACCCAAATAGTCATTAATACTATGACTAAAATGATATGGAATTAGATAGATAAAGCACAAGAAAGAAGAGTAGTATAGAAAGATATTGAATAAATTATTTTAATCGGTAAGTTCATGAATTATCAGAATTTACAAGTTTATATATATATATATATATATATATATATATATATATATATATATGCATAGAAAGTTGCATGAGTATTAGAATGTGATGATCATGGTTAGTGGCCATCATGTGTAAGGGGATCCTCACTAAGCTTTTATCGCTTGCTAGGATGTTTATCCATGTAGGTATGAAGTGGTTAGAAAACGGGACATTCCCACATTCGACATCAGGAATTAAATCTCAGTGATAGGTGCTCACCTGTAGTGTTTCTATTTAACGTGTTACTGACGATATATTTTGTATATAAACTTTTTGGGTACAACAAAAAGATTGTAAATAATATATAAGTGATAGTTTGAACGCCTCGGAAATAGTGGGGTATATTAGTATGGTTTGTAATATATATGTTAAATTATATGATTATACTTTAAGGAATGTTTTAGAAGCCTTTCAGTGTCAGGATTAAAGTCACGAGTTTCGTGACACCCTTTCCAAACACAGAGGTGCTAGGTTGGGGGTGTCATACTGCGAGGCGATAGTATACGGGGAGAAGCATTGTTTCCTTTATTGGTAGGAATGCGACTCTGTGACCAAAGCGTCAGCCTTTTCATTAAACTTCTCGGGACATGCTCCAATTTTGCAAACTGTCTAAAAACTTCCCAATCGTAGGTTGATTAGACTCACATACTTGGTCATATGCTGGTCTCTTGTTTCATATTCTCACGTGCACTTACCACGATTAGAGTCACTTCTTATGATTTTTAGAGGACATGGAGATTGCGAGATCGAGCCAGAAATTGTGATCTTATTGACTTCGTTTATTACAAATTAAGAGAAAATTCAAACGTATGGCCTGCTCTATGATTTCTCAGGTTAAGGCTTTATGTTGCAGCCTCAAGCTGGCTCCCATCTATCGTGAAGTGCCATCCACATTCAGATTCCACCAGCCGGAGCTATCTGATTCCATTTCTTATTTAGGTATTTTGGCTAAAAGTCAGCTAATACTTGTCCCTTCAATGCCAAGCGGGGTTTAAATTGAATGCCGAACTCACTTGGTTCGATTTCCCACTGAGCCATTCATCATAACAGGTCGGGCTTATGTATAGTGCTTCTCAGAGGAAGGTTGGTGAGTACAGTAATAGGGTGTGCACGAGTAGGGCGAGGATTTTTTAGCGGCTACCACGGGCTAATACCGCTGCTCGAGACTGAATATATCGGTTTACGTCTCGAGATAGGGACTTGCTTATAAAGAATATGGGCTTCTGCTGCCGGTGCTCGTCATCTTTGAATAAAGTTGCACTTACTGAAACATCAGAAACAACTATGTAAAGATAGAGCATTTCACCTGTCTCAGGGCTAGCCAGAATTGGTAGTTCGGTGAGATGCCTTGATTCTTTATAAGGGCTGGTCTCAAGTTCTTCCTTGGCCGTGCCAGCCACTGCAGAGTGATGCAACTGTCGGTCAGTAAACGAGATGAATCGCCTCATTGTCAGCCAAACCCGATCGAGTTGATTGCATATAAGCACTACGGTGGTGGAATCTAAGATTCCATAATATTATTTTGAGGTTGAATAGAAGTTGGCCTCGATCCCCTCTCCATCACCATGAAGCCCTGAGAATTTACTAGAAGCCGACTCGAAAGCACACTTTAGAGTTAAGTTTCATACGGATTACGTCTTGCGACTCAGCTTGTGAGTTAGCCCCGTTATGGTCAGGGCATTCTTTGGTCTTATGAGCATATCGTCGACCTGGAACTTCCATTATCACGCAATCCAGCGGCGAAATATCTTGGTCACCATTCTCGATGGGGTCGCGGTGTTCTTGACAAAAGGCATCACGTTATAGCGTTATGGCAGGTGTGGCATAATGAGGTCGTTTTCTCATCAGTAGGTGCATTGGAATGCGGTGATAGCGGAGAAGAGGCGTCGAAATAATGACATCTATTCATTAGAGCATCAACAATCTGATCTATTTGTGGCAGGGGGAAGTTGTCTTTTGGGTACACTTCATTAAAGGTCACGCGTAGTCAGCATACACGCCCCCTTCACAGCCCTTCTTGAGATGACCTTCGTTTTGCAAGCCATTCATGATACTTCACCTTTTTGATAAAACCTGCAATCAGTAGATTGTCTACCTCTGTTTGAATAATCTGATGGCGATGTGGGTGGAAGCGCCTTATCTTCTGCCTAACAAGCTTTGTCGTGGTAATAATGTTCAGTTTATGAGAGGCCAATGTTGGGTCGACCCCGACCATGTCAGAGTGACTCCAGGCGAATACATTTGTGTTCCCCAACAATACACGTCATAGTTGTTCTTTTTCTTCACCGGATAATAGGGCGCTAACATATGTGAATTTCTCCGGCCCATCCAGCGCTACTGTCTCTAGAGAATCCATAGCTACCAGATCCTTTTCTTTTGCCCTTACCTTGGTGGCAAGCTGTAGTTGCTATGCGGGAATATGATCCCCAAGGGGAAGACCACCTAAACCCTTTTCCTCTATCTGTTCCCGTATGGATGATTGGTAGCATTGTCGTACAGCCAATTGGCTGCTTAGAAGATCGACCTACCACGCACTAGTTAAATAACTTACCATTTGTTGATATATTGAAGGGATGACCTTCATCGAGTGCAGCCAGGCCCTGCCAACTATGAAATTATACGACCCCAAGTCTTCGACAATTGAGAATAAAACTTTGTTGGGTGGCGGCCTGGTGACAGGAAGTGGGTATCTCCCGGTGTTATGGTTGTTGTGTCGTTGGGCTGGAGGATTCATCGGCCAATTCAACATTAGTGGGGAAGCTTCATGCGGTTGAAGCGGATGGATTACGACAAATGTGATCTTTACCGGGATCTACCGGCACCTTGTGTACATCAAAGCCCAGATTAGCCACAATGGGTGAGTATAAGTGCATCATAATGGGGCACAATGACCCTATTTGGGTTTACTGGGGGAAAGGACATGGGGTCGTCTATAGGCTTAGTCTCTTCCTGGCTACCACTTGTGTGGACATCGTTTACCCGGGCCTTGACCGTGGCTACTCTCAAAAGCTTCTTTTATTGGCGTTTTGATTGGTATTGATCGTCAAACGGTCCTCCTAGTATATAGTTTATGGCAGGCCTAGATTTAGGTGAGATGCTTGACTCACGTAGTTGTGGTCTGCCTATTGTAGAGTGCGGTTCTTCCTCGTGATCTGCTCTACGATATATCTTGAGGTGTCTACTTTGGTGATCTTTCTGCAGAGATTTTGAAACCGGCTGTTGGTCTCATGCCCATGATCTCTGTGATAATCGCATCGTATGGACAGGTTTATCTAAGAGGGGTTCGTCTGGATTGGCGCAGGCCATTTAAATGAGAGGCGGTAGCCTCTCATAGGTGATATTCAAATGAGTGAATTGCAAGGGCTCCCTCTTTAACATGGTTGGTCTAGTGGCTTCACATTTTACTACGTCGCTTTGTTTGGCTCGAGGCATCTTCTTTCCCTCCAGTCTTCTTGTTTCCAGCCAAACACTTGTGATCATGACGAGTTTAGTCACTTTGCACGGATATTGTCTTCCAAGGTGGAATATCTATCTACAGTCTAATATAATTCTTCCATTGTAGTTGGCCAGGTCAAAAACCGATAAAGGTGGAAGAGAGCAATTAGAGACGAATGCTAACTCTTGTTGAAGTTACAAGGCGCATCCATCTTGTAAACTTCTACATGTTGGATGGCTTGCCCGAATCTTCTGGTGAAGTCCCGTATGGTTTCCTCTTCTTGCTTGGTATGGTCTGCCCAGTAATATTCCTCTTCTCTATATTATTGAGCAAGATGCGAGATGAATCCGGTCGAGCTCATTTGAATGAATTCTGAGCTCACATGTTTGTAGAAACGAAGCTAAGCGGCTTGACCCTTGGAGACTAATAGAAAAAGAAGACTTTGCATAGCGGTGATCATTTCGCGTTGAGAGTGAATACTGGATTGTAATGGAGCATGTGGTCATAAGAGTTGCCAAGTAGTCCCAACACTGCGAGTTGGCATGAAAAACCCTTGTGGTGGCTCGTAATCAAGGATGTGTTGCCCTAGTGGGGAAGAGAGCATGTCATTGGGACTTTGAATCACTGTTGTAGGCGGTATGTAGATAGCAGGCCCTATTCCAAAGGTGGGGTAAACAGGTTGCATGGGCTGCATTGCGCCTTTAGGTAAAGTAAATGTGTTCCCAAGCGCTTCATTTGGCTGATTCTGACCTCGGCCCATTGCCCGACATAACGTACCACTGTTGGAATTACTGAATGCAGGGCGATGTGAGTGTCTCTAGCGGGATCTATCCTTGTTGCTTTTTGATATGGAGAGATTTGGTGAGCTGCTTGAGGATAACTTGTCATTTGCTGGGATATCTACATTGCCAAGGATAATGGGCTTCTTTCCTTTATCGTGAACGACTGGATGCTTTGCTTGACCGCTACCTTGCGCATCTCTTTCGTCAAGATTGTGCCTTTTCTCTACACAGTATTTAAACGAAAGGTTATTGATAATAGGAATGGATCTTCGCTAAGAAGCCGCCTTATCTTGCTCCTTCAATCAGTGGAATTTCTCACATTTGCTAGGAAATTGGCAATGTGAGCATACCGGGGGCATTCTCAAGCGTAGTAGAATTCTTGAGTAATTCGTCGGTGATTGGGGATATGAGTGTTGTGGGCTATGGTTAATCTAGAACTTTTGTCTCCTTTAGGTCTAGCTACTCAACTTTACTTCCTAGTCGCTTCCAAAGCCTAAAAGAAAATTAAGGCTACAGTTTTTTTGTTAGTCCTTTTGGTTTTTTCTTTATTGAGAACAATTGTTGAATGGGATTATGGGAAGATAAAGATTAGTCTATTCATTGACAATATTTCTGATACATGATTTTAGATATGATATGACCAAACCCCATTAAAACACAGTTTTAATTATGTTATTAAATTAAAATGTGGTATCAAAGAGCTTGTCCCAGCTCGGTAACATTCATAGCTTTTTTTGTTTTGGAGAGATTCCATTGGAAAGCATAACTGAAAAGGTGTTTAAGATTTGGAGTGTTTTTCAATTAATTGGGTGCACTACTACAAAAACAATTGATGGTGTCACTACTTTTGTGTCATTTATTAAAATAATGACATCCTATGACTTAAAGTTCATAAAGGTGACTATCATATAAAAAATATTTAATTAGGAATACTAGTTTTAGATTTATGGCGTCATTTTTTGAATAGTAACACCATATGAAATTTTAAAAAAAGTGTGTTGGAGTAGCTAAATAGTGCTAATTTTAGATTATAGTGTTATTTTTTAAAAAGTATCATGTGCTATTTTTTTTTTTAGGGTTATGATGTAATTTTCTTAATGTGACATCCTATACAAAATTTTAAATTTTATAACTCAATGAATCATTTATTATACACATACTATTAAGAATATAATATAAAAAGTTTATTGTGTTTGCATATCATTAAAATATAAAATTTTATTACATAACTCAAACCATCATCTTTTTCCATCTTTTCTTGCATCCATAAACCCATGAGAGTTTTTTTATAAAGTATAATCACAACAAAATAATATAATTTCTTTGATATCTCCAATAAATAAATTAATATATCTAATAAATAAGTTCAGTTTTATCTTAAAAAAGTAAGAATTTTTATGCATAATAAAATAATTTATATCTTAATTATTCTACTAGTAATTATAAAGAATAATATTTTAATATATTTTGTTTAGATATTTTTGGAATAAAATGATTTATTATATTTTTCTTTAAATAATAATTCTATTTCTTCTTTAATTATTCAATTGTTTGAGAAATAATATTTTTAGGTTGTAATATTTAAAAATGCTTGAAAAATTATAAAAACTCTTTCCAAATAAATTATAAAGAATAATATTTAATATATTTTGTTTCAATAATTTATTATTATTTTTTAAATAATAATCTTATAATTAATTTCTATATAAGTAATTATAGAGAAGCATATTTTAATTATAGTATCCGTAGGATTAAGGAAGCTCTCCTAGAGAATATCCCCTGTTTTGTTGTCGCTCAAAACACGTTCCCCGGAGTCCATGAGCTTTACCACTCTCCTTGCAAAAAAATGTGCTTCGATGTCAGTACACGAGTGAACTGATCCATCTCCATCCAGTACCTTGAGCTTTCCATCTTTAATGGCGAAAACTCCAGATGGGGTACCGTATGCCCACGAATCTTCCAATCTCAGAGCTACCATTTGGATCAAAGAAGCCTAGTGCAAAAGCTTTGCCTTCAGAAACAAGAGTTTCTCCACCGTTCAAAGGCCAATCCGCTGACGTGATGCTATCTCTAGCAGAGCAGTACAGGACTGAACACAAGAAGAAAAAGAATCGCATGTGAGTTGCAGAGACTGAAACCTTGAAGTAGATAGCTTGTGAGTTGCAGAGACAGTAACCATGAATTTTCTTTATACCATAATGGTAGATAGGTTAGTCTCAAATCTATCTGTTTTAATGCGTACTTTTGGTCTTGACTCTTCAGTGGACTAGTGGAGCAAAGATATCTTAGTGGTTTTAATAATTTCACTTTTTTCTATTTAAAAAAAATTATAATAATTTAAAAAAAGTAGGAAACCAAACAAACAAGCCCTAGATTTCTTCCACACTTGTGAGTCGTTGCCTTGTTTCGCTCCAATTGTTGGAAGGCAAGGTCAAGGTCGTTGAGTTTGTCTGTTCTTCACCTTTGTCCCACGCCGTTTACTTTTCCTTTCCTCAATCCTCACAGCTGGGGAAAAAAGGTGATTGACAACTACATGAGTGATGTATCAATAGTGTAGGAACCACACTTTCCCTTAAGCTGGGTACACCATGGTGCTTTGAATCCAATTCTCAATGGCGCAGAGATCGAAACGACATTTTATTTGTGTGAAGCAGTAAAATCCGCCTAGAATTAAAACCATGAGGCGCCACTCAGACGAAAGAATCCTAAAAGAGAGTCATGATGTCTTCCTGTGGACTAGGCTACAGAGACGTCGTAAATTTTAAGTCCTGTCAATCTACTATAAGCTGTAGAAGTTTATAGATAAGTATATAAAGGCAGAAAATACGCAAAATATTTTTATTAGTGGATTTCACAGTTTTTAAATCCCTTATTTCTCATAAAGATTAATCCTTAATAAGGAATAATTAATCCTTGATATGGAAGAAGAGATTTTATCCCTAAAATTACAAGATTTTCTTTCCTAAAATCGGAGAATTAGGTGAGCCGAAACTGTAAATCGAGAAGATCCCTTATGAGGGGGGTATGCTTTCAAATCGCGCGTCTTTCTCTTGCCGTTTCCTAACTTAATCCAGGAGGCGGCCGGCCGCAGTCTCCGGATCGCCCTTTTGGTTCATATTATGCTGCTGATACTTGGAGGTTTAGACGATCAAGGTAACAACATCTATGATTATTTTTCAATTAATGCCCCGTGTGAGAACTATTATCGGTGAGAGACCTATTCAATTCTTTGCATAATTAAACAGCACATCAGATGAAAGTGATGCATAAAAATTTTGGAACTTAAGGTCATGTTAAGACATATCATTCAATTTTTTTTCATTGATTTCGATAAAATGAAATCTTCCTTGTAAACAAAAGTATGTAGAAGAGTATCATATACTCGTTGATGATCTCAGGTACCTCAACACCAAACCTAAACACATCAGACTTTTCTGAGAAAAATCCATCCAATGCATAATCTGAAGACATATAGCCCTATGCATTGAACCATTTAGAAGGAGTACTCAGTCAAATGGGATATGCAATCATGCAATTGCTTGCTTTTCTTCTATACACAATATGAAATATTACTTACTAAGTTCCAACTACTGTGTTTGTGTTTGCCTTTACTTGCTTGCTATCAAAAATCCTTCCTAAGCCAAAGTCTGAAATTTTTGGATTCATCTCTGCATCAAGTAGAATGTTGCTTGTTTTTAGATCTCTATGAATAATCTTCAACCTTGAATCTTGGTGAAGATAAAGTAACCCTCGAGCAATTCCCATAATGATGTTGAATAGCTTTCCCCAATCCAGTAACATGCATAGTGTTCAATCTTGCGAATTTCCCATTAAAATAATTTCGGATAGGTGTATAATGCACTTGTTTGACATAAGAAAAAAAAAAAGAGGACTTTTAGGTGGGTTTGGACACAAACCAAATATGAAGGAGTCAAAGCTTTTGTTGGGCAAGTATTCATAGAGTAAAATCTTCTCATCTCCTTCAATACAATATCCAATAGTCTAACCAGATTTCGATGCTGAAGTTTGGCAATTAACACATCCTCATACTTAAACTCCTGTAGGCCTCTTGTCCCGAAGCTCTTGAGAGTCTCTTTACCACAATTTATCGCCCTTTAGGGAACTTCCCCTGGATGCCATAGTGCATACATAGTATTAGACAGACTAACCAGAAACCAGTTGAAAATGAGACGAATTTAGAAATTAAGGACTATTACTTTGTAAACTGGCCCAATCCCCCCTGTCCAAGCTTATTTGCATCTGAAAAGTGATTTGTAGCAGCTAGTATGTCTTCTAAGGTGAAAAATTGTATGTCAATTGATAGGCAAGAAACGTGTATATGAAAATGAATTGCCTAAGTGCGTAAGTGCACGCATTGTGTAGAAGTAATATAATGCGTAAGAAAGAGTATCATCCCACGAGAATAGGTCTACTAACTATCAATTCTAATTTAGCTTAGACTCTATTTGAATGACATAAATGAAATATTGAAAATCAAAAATAGAAAACCAAGCTATCTATCTTGCAAAGTCCTAAACTAACAACCTAAAACGACCTAAAAACCCAAGGGCAAAGATTTCACATAAATAATTTTATATGAACCTCCTTATCCAATTAATCAATATTTATTTCATTATGATGATGGCGATTTCACTAATGCAATTGTAAATCTCTCTCGATAACTCACAACCTACCCTTAAGATTTAGGTATTTTGCATCTTTACTAAACCCCAAAACCCTAAGAATGAAATAAACCCAAGAACCCTCAATACCACACCTAATCTCATTTATATCTCTATCTCATGACTATGATTTGAAATTTCGGGATATTTCATCGATATATTAATTATCATCCAACTTCGACACGATATCCTTAATCGATAATCGATTAAAGGATATTTCGAGGATTTATCAATAATATCAGCGAATTTTCGATCATATATATTCGATAATATCGTTGAAATTTTCGACGATCAAAGAGGGTCAAACATCCCTCTCAAAAAATGCTCCTCTCATGGGATTCAATCCTTTGCAAATAAGTGGAAGAAACCCCCTTTACCACTAGGCCAACTTTTTCATGTACTAATACAACTGCAAAAGCATTTTTACATCTAACCATTTATTTTATTGAAAATGTTTTAACAAGTCTTTTTTACCTTTTATATATTAGTTTAATTTATTGAATTTATTAAACAAATTTAACTTAATTAAATTATAATTTTACATCAAATATTTCATTTCTTTCATTAATGATTTTCTTTAAAAATTACTATCACTTGTTTTTTTCATGTTAATATTTTTTCTTTTTGAAAATACTATATATAAAAATAATTTTATTTTTTTATTAAACAAATATAAATATAGTAAAAGAATTTTAAAAATTCAAAAACTATTTGTTATTACCATTACTAAACTTAATTTCAAAAATAATTTTGATATATAAATTAAAAATATATTTGAATGATTTTTAATTACTGATATTTATATAAAAATATTCATCGATATATCCCTGATATATCTCCGATATATCCGTTGATACTGATATTTTCATCCTTGATCATGATAATTAGATGGCATTTCAGCAATAGTCTAGCTCAATCACCACTTCTCAATCTCAAATCAAGCCACAAATCTTGCAAATATTGGCCAAATAATAGAGATCGAGGTGTGGACCAAGCTAATCAAGTTGATGAGACCAAATATTCACAAGATCCTTTGCATGGAATTAGAGGTCCAATGACTCGTGTGAGGACAAAAAGAATTAAGGACATTTTACAAGGCTTGATCTTACAAGTGCAAGAAAAAGAGACCGTATTAGAATATTCCATGACAAAATTTGAAGGTTCCATAGCTTCACAAACCATGATTACGTATCTTGTTATGGAAGGGATAGATTCACAAGACCCAAATGAGGGCATGAGTTAATTAGGAATTTCACTTGATTAGTTTTGGGGCCTTTTCTGGATGTTATTTAATTATGGGCTTTTTATTTAGTTACGGTTTCCTTTTTAGTTATTCTTTGAATGATTTATTTTAAGCCCTATTCATTCTAATTGAGCCACTACAAGATAATTAGCTTTTAGTTGGGCCATTGACCCCAACTAAAAGAAAGACTAAGTGCAACTAAATGATATAGATGCAAAGGAAATGACCCACAATAAAGTGTGACCATAGATGGTGAACTATAGTTGCAATTTCTTTTGGTCCTTTACAAAAGGTCTATGGATGGAGCCACATCTTGGCTACAACTATAAGGTGATCTATGGATGGGGTCTTTGTGGCCATAACTAAAAGGTTTCACTATGCATGGAGCCATTTTCTGGTCTCAACTAAATGGTATCACTATGGATGAGGCCATTTTCTGGCTGCAACTAAATGGTATCACTATGGATTGGGCCATTTTCTGGCCGCAACTAAAAAGTATTATTATAAATAGGGTCATTTCCTAGCTGCAACTATAAGGAATCACTACAAATGGGATCTCTTGCAAGCCATAACTATAAATGGAGCGATTGTTTTGTTTAGTTTTTTTTCCAGCCATTTTTCTCACAAAGCAAAAAGTCCACAATTAACCACTGCGTGTTATTTTTCTAGGAATGGATCTCATTTTCATTATCGATTAGAAAAGCAAGTATATTTAATTTCATGCTGAAATCAACCACCATACTTTCTACAAATCCTCATCGTATCATGGGTTTCTAAAATACATTTTTTCAATTTAACATGTAATAATTTACAACTTTTTCAAATACATACGTGTCTATGAGTTGAGGAATTTCAAGCAAGTCAATCAAAGTACAATGATGATTGGCTAGCAATGCCTGGTTCATCTTTCTCTCCTCCAAAATTTGTTCTGTAAACATAATGAACTCAGTGCAACCATATGCCAGCTTTGGTATTTCATTTATCTGTAGAGGAAGGAAAAACACGCGAACTTGAGAGTCTTCTAGGCCATCCAATAAAGCTCGCTTTGCTACCTCCTCTAAGGGGCAGTGGCATCTATTGACCTCAAAGTGAAACCTCGATAAGAATTTCAATTTTATATGAAATGAGCTCATATAATAAGCATAGATGAAAAAAAATCTCATAACAGGTTCATTAACCATGTAGGGTGGCAAGTATTGAGGTCTGTTATGAAAGTGACAAAGACTACTTTCTTCTGAAGGTCTTGCCATTTAAGCACCCACAATGGAATATGCTGCATTAGAGGATGAACATTGATGATGATATCAGGTTTATACTTCATTAGATTACCAGCCTCCACCTCCTTGAACAAAATTATTTTAGTTAGGCATGCTATGAAATTGGTCAAATAATGTTGAACACTACACAACATTCAACCTATAATAGTAAGATCTTTTCATTTGATCACAAATCGAGGATCAACTAGAATCCTAATGCATATAATATGAAGCTTGGAATAAAATTACTACCCACTTTCAAGGAATATAAAAGTAATTATTAACTATATTATTTGATGTTATATGAAAGATGAAATATATAGTTGACATGATCAAGGAGAAAGATACTTGGCATAGTAGGCAGCAATGGCAACAAGATAGGAAGTGTATCCATCTAGGAGAGGTACTATGAAATGCAGCCTTCTAGGGCTGCACATGCTTGACAACTTGTATGATCACTCCATGTCTTTCAATGGCTAGCCTGTGTACTTTTTCCATACATCCTTCACAAACATTTGAACTAAAGAAGATGCCATATGTGAGGAAACGAAGCAGAACCAAAGAAACTGACTGAGGCAAAACATACAAAAATTGAGGCTTATGATGTTGAATCTGGAGAGAAATAATTTTATTATATGCTTTAAAAGGAGCTGAACTTTAGCAATGACTTGGAGGAATTTAATTTATTAAGTATTCTCTTCACAAAGTAAAGAAGTCAAGACTAGTCTCTCCCTGTAGCCTCTACTCCACCAACATATCCCAAAGTCTCCATTTGTCCATTTATGAGATAGAATCCATTAACTCGCCTATCACATAAATAAAATGAAACTATGTTAGAGCTGATTGTTTGGGAGTTTTGTGATGCAGCACTCCTTGAATAAGTTGTTGGACGTTTAGCTTAAATGTCACCTGAAAATGGAGTTTCAGATTTGGAGCAAAAAACTCAAAGAGGATGGAGAGAAAAATAGAGCCAAAACAGAGCGAATTTGGACAAGGAAAACAGGGCAGCCAAGATTAGGTTCTGCCACTCCTCTTTTCATTCAATTATACATGATTTTTAATTTTTTATTGCAAGGGACACAACACAATCATAATATACACTCAACACTACACTTTGTCTAAACTTTTGGCTCAACCAAAGACGCAATACAAACCATATTTTACATGAATAAAAAACTCTGGAGCATTACATTAACATCAACAAACCGGTTCAATGCTAATGAGAGAATAATTTCATTGGGACCAACCATTTGAAGGAACATGTGTGATCTAGAAAACCCAAAGCTTAATGGTCTCCTACTCATGACAAGGGTCATGGCAGCCATTTATTTTTCCAGTATAGAGATAACTTAATGGTAAGGACATTGTTATGTCATGTACAAAATGTTCAGTCTATCAAAACACAATTTTGGAAGTCAATGCTAGTGGAAGATTGCTTGTGATAGGTCATTTACTAAATTGGTTGCAAGCACATAAAAATCATACGAGTTAACTATACTTAAATAGCAAAACTTATAGAAAGCAATTTCAGTGTATTTCCAGGAATAGACAAGCGCCAAATATGAAGTTTCTAAAGTAAAAGGCACAAATACCTCATCAAAAGTCTTTAATGCCTCCACACCAAATGTGTGGTACGAAATGAATGGTCTTAATGCCTGAAAAGAAAATGTACCCATATTAAACAAAATTAACAACAGTACCAACATCAAACAATCAATACATCAGTATATTAACATAAAAAAATTCCTGATCTAGGACTTCATAATGCAGTTGCCAATAAATCATCAACAGCAAAAATGAATGCATGATAATTATTAATAGCCACCTCTTGCATTTTATGGTAATTAAACAACATCGACTCTAAGAATTTCTGGTTCCTACAAAAGAAAAATAGTAATACGTACATAAGCTCAACTATATTTCAAGTGCAAAAACATAGGAAATTCAATAATGCCCAAATCGATTAGAAAAAAGTTACATGGAGAATTGATAACTTAGAATATTAATAAAACCATTTAACTTTATCTCCACTTCGCTACAGTCAAGTTCTTTTTTTATTGAAATTTCAGCAAACAAGAATGTAAGTGCTCAAGTATGAAGAGAAGCAATAAAGAACCTAGCATAAGCAACTGAGCTTGAATAAAAATATTATGCAACAACAAGACACTGAATAGAAATTCAAATATATATCTTAGATCTGAATTTTGTAATATGACTAACCAATGCTTCATTTAGCAGGTTAGAAAGTTGTCTAAAAACTAGGAATCCTAAAACCACCGTTTCAAAACCGAACATGCCACAGGACTCAAAGTTTTCATTTCTTTTCCTACATGCCTCTCAGAGCAAATCCCAACCTACTTCAAAAGAAAGCAACTCCATCACGTCAATGTTGATTTGGTTGCTGAGAAACCTTTAAATGTCTAGCTATTTCAGGAGAAAATTTTAGTATATAAATAAATACCTTCAAAATACAAATGAATGGATATAAAATCTATTCTCAAGTGCAAGCTCTTTCTGGATTTTGGTCATTCAATTTCCTAACTATTGTTACCTTGATCGTTTGACCTCCGGGGCATCAACGGAGCAATGTAAACCTACAAAAAAGGCAATTTGGCAATGGTGGGCCGGCTGCCTCTTCGATGATTAAGTTAGCAAAAATACGGAGGGGAAGAAGAAGAAAGTGTGCATAGTGGGGATTGCATACCATTTCATCGTGGGAGTCCTCCTGATTTATCGAAAGCGGTTCACGAATCCCTTCTCCTCTTTCTTCGGAAAGAATCTCCTTTTCTTAGGAACAAAATCTATTTTTCCTTTTCAAAGACTAATTCTTCCTTATCAAGGATTAATCTTCCAAGAAGGGATTTGGAAACTAGGGAATTCATGGATAAATACTTTTTGTGTATTTCTCGCATTTATCCATTCGTCTATAGCGAACTTGCCATAAGTAGGAGGACTACATTGGGACTTGGAACTCTCTAGGACAAAGGCTCGAGGTCGGCCTCTAGGCGACACCTTGACTTTCATGCACTCCGCCTCCGTATTTCCATCTGTAGTGCCTATTAGTTTTAATATGGAAGGTGGGCTTGGGCCGTTTCACATCGTGGGCCAGGTGGACCATGGATCGAGCAACCGAGCCTTGGGCCCATTGAGTAGTGGGTTTAAAACCCATGCGTAGCATAATGCCCCCCTTTTGCCGACTGGGATTTTGTGCTTTTCCAGTTGGGGAAAATACTATAGTATTAAATGTTGAATGTGGAGAGTTGAATGTAAGGAGGCGATGCTCGAGTGGGAAATGCATGCTTCCTAGAATATATATGACGCATCTTGTTCTGATGGCGCATGTAATGCGCATGTTGACACCTTACCCCAAATAAAGGCGCTGCTATAGCGCTTTAATACGTTTCCGAAGTTTTTTATTTATGCAATTTTGCCTTTCCCCACTTCGCGAACTTTTCCTCTTTCAAAGGAGCTCTCTTCTGAGATTCGCCACCTTTCTCGACGACTGTCGATTTTCTAGTGAGTGTTCGCATCTCAAGAAATTTTTTTTTTATTGTTGGTTTGTTTTAGTGATTTTGTGGTTGGGGGCATCCTACTAGGTTCTACGAAGGTTTTCGGTTCATTTTTTCCTAGGTTTTGTCACCGATGTGATGTAAAACCTCCATGCGGGATTTCTTTTATCTTGCTAAGGTTTCGTTTTCACCTTCTCAAGCTGACTCCTTCTTTTGTCTTTTTTTTCTCTTTTTTTTTTTTTTATTTTCTTGTAGAATGGCAAGAGGAGCTGGCGAAGACGTTTCCGTAGTCGTGGTGGGCAGAGGGTGCACTCCCCTAAACCCTACCGTGCTGGCCTGGGGCTTGTTGCTATATCCTGGTAGAGGAAGTGAGTCGCATAACCAAGTGCCTTCCACCAAATCAATCTAAAGGATGCGTCGACGCACCACCACTCAACTCGTAGGAGGCAAGATAACGCCGTCTTACTTCCACCCGAGAGCACACGTGGCTTCGTTTCCCCGGTCCCATCATCGCGTAGTTTCGTGACTTTTACCCGCACCTCCTATTCTCGTACACTTGAATGTTTTTCGGATTCTAATGGGCTACAGTGTGCTGAACTCTCTCTACCAGTTGAACATCTCGTTGGTGGAGATATGTTTCATTTACACTTTGAAGCTTGGGATCCGGGGCCACCTATTTTTGTTGGCCCATAATCCTAGGCTGCAATTTGTAACCGGCCTCTAACTCCCAAAACGCAGGGCGAAAGGGTCGTCTTAGTTAGCTCGCACGCGACGCCGCCTCTAGTGCTTCCTTTGATATGAATCGCCTCCCTCTCGCTCCCAAGTCCGTTTTAGTTTTGATGTGGCCTATATTTGTCTGTGCAAATTTTCCTATCACATGCCTCTATTTTTCTCGATGATTCATAAGGCAGCGAGGCTGGGCCAGTTAACCAGAGAAGGCAAGACTGATTCACTCAATCGACTACTTGAGATAACAAAGAGGGAGTGTAACCATGAGCTCCTTTTGTCTGTGAGGAATCTGTAGGAGCTGGGCGCCAGTCCTTTTCCATACAGAGTGCATGTTCTCCCCCATCCACTGCCCCCCAAGCTTGTGAAGGGCGAGCATTTCATCCTCGCGAATCACTTGAAGTTGATACCGAGGAGCTCATCGCAAGTGGAATCCACTATAGAACCCCTTGTTCGGCCGATCGGCCACTCCTCGGCCCACGCTGAATATCCCAAGCTCCGCCTAATTACCTGGGCCGAACGATTCACAACCTTCCCCCAGCGAAGAAGAAGAAAAAGAAGACCCACATACAAAGTTGCTCTGCTGTGATCGAGGGGTTTCAGGATTGATGGATCTCGACACCAGCTAGTTAGTTGAAGAAAGGGAGGTTAAGATGTCTAGACTCGCCGTTGGATATGCTGCGCGGATGCACGAACAAGCCGCCAACGCTCAGGGGGAGACTACCCCCTACTTCAAGGGTCCAAACGGAAAAAGCTTTATATAGTCTGCTCCTGCTGAGGAGGTTCAAATTAGCCTAGCAGCAATTTTCATGGATTCTCTAGAACAAGCTCCTGGTGTCTTGCCGGCTTTAGAGGGTGATGCCCGGGGTGCCTCTAAGGAGGCTTCAGAAGTCACCAAGGCTGTGGCTCTCTAAATGAGCCTCCTCGACGATTGTCGCAAACGAGGCCCTTCCCCAGAGAAGAAGTGGGCAGGCCCGCCGCCGAGCCAAACAACATAGTTTTGTACTTTCTAGAGCTCGAAGGACAAGGCCACCCGACACACTGATACTACCAGATGTCAAGTCACTGAGTGAGCTGCCGTCAGAGGGGACGTGTTTCAAGACTGATCAAGAAGTCGCCGCTTGTTCGTCAAAAATGCAACCCTTTTTAGACAAGAGGGATTGGTCAGGCATTACGAGCGATCTTTACCCCTCGCCTTCGTCCCAAGCAGTAGCTCCATCCCTCCTTCCCCGCCACTGATGAGGGTCCTATCTGCAGACGTGGCGTAAGCACGGGATGTATATCCACAATCATGACTTTAATGAGACGGCCAAGCTAGTATGGCCCGACTTCTAATGTTTGAGCATGGGTTTTATGTTGTTATTTCCTCCTAATGCCTCTCTTCTAACTAGTCGCTACTACGTTTCTAACATGGCTCGCCAAAGATAGTGGAGCTTCGGGCTAGGCTGGGAGGACGCCTAGAAATCGCGGCCGATGTTCTGGCTCGCACCTGGGCACCGAGCTCCCAAAATAATCTCTCTCAGGCAAGGCTAAGTCCTAGTTTAGACATTGGGAATGGAAGGCCAAGGGGGGTACAGAGAAGACCATGGGTGCGGAGAAAGAGAGAGATGGAAGATCAGGTTGCCTGGCTTACTGTCGTCGCAAAGGCAAAGGCAAAGGCAAAGGCGAAGGTTGACTTAGCTAGGGTCTAGGATGCGCTGGCGGCTGTGAATGAAGTCAGGGCAATAGCGAAGGAGGCCATGTGTAAAACTGAGGCTAGGACTACCTGCCTGGAGGTTTAGCAAATGTCTCTCCTGTTGGAGATTGGGGTGGCCAAGGACAAGGTATCCTCTCTCTACTCCTAAGTAGGAAAAGACAAGGAGGCCATGGAGGAGGATTACTAGAAGGCCTTAGAGGTCATTTTTGCCTATGACTATGGGTGTTATGTTTTCAAACACAACACCGTAGGGACCAAACTGCAGGTTCTCGATGTGCATGCCCGACTCCTCAAACTCACGCCTGCCTCGCGAGCCCTGTGTGTCTCCCCTGGTCCCAGCCTACTCTAGACATGGAAATCAAGGCGCACTTAAACGAGGTGGCCAAGGAACCTGAGAAGAATGCTTCCGTCGAGGACTAGAGCTAATTCCAATCCCTCATATTTTTTCTTTCTTTTTGAAATTTCTATAAGGGGCCCCGTCTGGTCACCAGGACATGTTTTTTGTAATCACTGAGGCCAATTAGCGTATTTTAATGAAATATGATTTATGGTACTCTTATGCACTAAACTTTTATTATTTCTTGTCATTTTTATGAATATCAGCTAGGATAGTTAATTCCTTTAGAGAGACATGAGACTGGCTCTCTGAAAGTGCCAATAGGCTTAGAGCCATAAGTCTAGTCTTATGAAAGTGTCAGTAGGCTTAGAGCCACAAGTCTTCTCTTTTGAAAGTGACAGCAGGCTTAGAGCCACAAGTCTGGTCTTATGAAATGGAGGTTATTCAAAAATTGAAGGAAATAATGTCTTTAAAGAACACTTGATTGGTAATATTTCAAAGATGGAAAGAAAGTACTTTAAAGGAAATTTTATTGATAACCCGCTTAAAAAAACTTTATGCATAATACCTTTTAAGGTGCATAACATTCCACATTCCGGGCATGGGTGCCCCGTTTAGTTATTTAATGTGTACGACTAAGAAATTACCTACGATCAATACGTGATGGCCCTCCCACTTGGTCAGAATTTGCAAATTGTCAAGTTAGCCGTGTTTTCAAAGACCCTTCTCAAGACCAGGTTTCCTACCGTAATGCACGCGCTTTATATACTGTCGGTGTTTGCCATCTTTTGTTGGTAAGATGCTATACATATAGCAGCCGCTTCTCGAAGCTCGTCTGCCATATCTATGTCTTTAGAGATGGCTTCAACATTAGCCGTTCTAGGAACCTCAGTTCAAAGCGTAGACATCTCGATTTCTATAGGTATAATGGCTTCCATACCATAGGTGAGGGCAAATGGTGATACTCCAGTTAGCCTCCGACTAGTTGTTCTATAAGTCCAAAAGACTCCCGGTAGCTCTTCCACCCATTTTCCCTTATCCGAGTGTAGACGCTTTTTCAAAGTCATCAAGAGTTTTGTCGATGCTACCACCGCTATCGCTTTGCAAAAAGTACCACGGGTTGAGTACGTTTCTAATTTTTTTAGCTCATGTTAGAAGTTTCGTGAGATACTTTGTCGCCAAATCATTTACCCATTACTCGCTATGATCAACTCCAGGTATTCTCAATCGCGTATGATACTCTTCCTACCACAAATTTTATGACGCCCTTGTCTTTTCGACATGGGACGTACTGCCATTTTCCTCATGGTCAAGTTAATACCTTGCGTGTAAGGGCCCCGTGAGCTAAAGTTTTGCCTGCTGATGGTTTCCGCAGATAACCCTCATGAAGTTCTCTCGCTTAGTATATCAGTCCCTATTAAGCTGTGAAGACACTTAAGATATGGATCCTCGTCGAGATCGCTTAGTAACCCGCCCGCTTACCAAGGAAAATCGCACCGCTGACTCGAACCTCCGGCCGACCACTATCTCGTAGCTCTCTCGAGCTCAGATAATGCAATATAGGAGTCAACCAAGAAGGGCTCGTTTCATCTATCTAAATTACTCGATCCGTTGCAATAGACGATGTCGTCTGGTAGTAGATTAGGAGGAATACAATTTTTTCTTATTAGGATGGATGCAGTCACTGCTGTCAATGCGTCTGCCCTTTCATTGGAGTCCCTCGAGATATGATTAAGCTTCCAAGCCGTAAAACTCCCTACCGCTGCTC
The DNA here is from genome assembly GCA_016808115.1 of Tetrastigma voinierianum. Taxonomy (NCBI): domain Eukaryota; kingdom Viridiplantae; phylum Streptophyta; class Magnoliopsida; order Vitales; family Vitaceae; genus Tetrastigma; species Tetrastigma voinierianum. The sequence goes on along the minus strand of JAEQBH010002940.1, from coordinate 126,548 downwards.
GACTAGCCTATATACTCCTGCCACACGTTCAGCTGCCACATTCTCCATTTACCTACCCTACTACTAGTTGAGAGTCGTTGTGTATGAGGAGTCTCTTTGATGATACTGATTACGCGAGATCGATCCCAACTAGGATTGCTTCCCACTCAATCTCATTATTAGATGAAGGGAAGTCTAATCGTACGCCTCGTTTCAACCCTTTAGTTGCAGTAAGCCAAATCCTACCTGCTTCGCGAGAGGCTCCACCACATTAATGATCCACCAACCATCAAGATCCCGGGGCTACATCCGGCCAGTAGTTCTGCTAGAAAACTGGTCAATAATGCTTCCTTCAATGCAAAGTGAGGTTTATATTGGATATCAAACTCACTTAGCTCGACTACCCACCAGACCATCCTCCCCGACAGGTCAAGCTTGTATGTTGTTTCGCAGGAGATTAGTCACCGATGATAGCGCAGGCTCAGCAGGGCAAAGCTTCTGATACACATGTAATACTTGCTACTGTTTCGCATCGTATATCGAGTTTCTACATATACTAGGGATTTTCTTACGAAGAATATCGGTCACTATTTTTGGTTTTCATCTTCTTTGAACAAAGTCAAGGCTTTACTCGAGACCTCTCGACACTCGTTAGGTAAAGATATATGTATCTTGCCCTCGGGAAGCAGCTAAGATTAGTGGTTTGGTAAGATTAGTGGTTTGATAGCCATGAAAGGCTTTGAATACACTTCTCATTCCAGATCCCACTCTTTAAGACTCCTTAGTGGTGGTGAAAATGGTTTTAACCTGGCTTGAAGTGGGATATAAACCGCTCCGAGAGTCACAAATTACCACAATATTATTGAGCCTCTTTCAGAGGTGAGTCCTGAGTCCATTATTGTTTTCTGAGTTGAAGGATCGCCTCAATCCTTCGGTCGCCCATGAAGCCTAGGAACTTACCTCGCACCGACCGAACGCATTTTAGGCCGTAGTTTCATGCCATACCTTCATATCAAACCTAAAGGCTTGTAGTGCTTGGCATGGTCAAGCGTTTGATTTTACTAGCATGTCATCGATATAGTTTCCATGGAAGCCGCTCTAACAAAGCAATAATATCTAGTCACCATGCCCCAACATTCTTCAAACCAAAGGGCATCACATTATAGCAGTACAACCCATGTGGGGTGATGAAGGTTATTTTCTATAAGTCAGGCGGGTGCATGAGAATCAAGGATATCCGTGTGAGAAGGCATCCAAAACGATAAAGAGACTTCGCTACCGGATGTGAAGGCCAATAATTTTATCTCATACGTGCGTGGGAAGCTATCCTCGCATGCCTCGTTGAGGTCAATATAATCCACGCTTACTCACCACTCTCTCCCCCATTTATTCGAACTACCACCATGTCAAGCAACCACCGAGGTACTTCACTTCCCCGATGAAGCTTCGTCAATAAGCTGTTTACCTTGGCCTGGATGATTTCACGGGTGATCTGTGAAAATGCCTCACTTTGTTTGATCGACTGGGTCATAGGATGATATTTCTTAGCTCAGGAGAAGCCACCATCTGCCAATCCCTTCATATCCGAAGTTGTTCCGTGACGAACACATCTAAGTTATTTAACGTAACAAGTCGTGAATTCATATTTTCATTACTGTGACAAAAGAGAACTAAAGATAAGTGAACTTCTCAGTCTGGTTTAACATTACTTTCTTTTGTGGGATCTACTACCAATGTGATCCCTTTCTTCTCGCTCTTTAATCCGGGGCAACGAACCTATGCAAGTGTCTGATCTTCAAGATGAGGATTTTTCAGGGTTTCTCCCTTTTCTACTCCTATAGATAGCCGATAAGATCGCCATGTACCAACCGGGATCATTTTCAAGAGGTCAACCTCGCCTCAACATTAGTCAAATAGCTAACTCCGGCTTAGTTGGTAGTCAAGGGATAACTTCATCGAGCGCAGCCAGCCCTCGCCCATTATGTCACAGAAGCGTCCCAAGTCTTTAACGATCGAGTTAGAACCTGCTTGAGTCACTAGCCCTACTTCACAAGGAGAATGACATCTCCCAAAGGTCAGAAAGTAGCCGTGACCACATAGAGAGGATATGCTCATTGAGTTCAAGATCCCTAAAGAGAATTTCATCTCGCTTCAAATGTCGGCATCAGAATAAGCTTCCTACCGCTAGATCTACTAGTACCCTGTGCACATCAAAACCGTTAATATAGAGGGTGAGTACCAGAGCGCCATAAGGAGGCTGCACTATTCCGTCTGGTCGACAAGGAAGAGCGAGCTCTAACCATCTATCAGTTTAGTTTCTTCTTGTCTCTCTTTCGCCTATATAAAGATTCACCCTAAATTTCTCCGATCAAAGGGCGAATTTAAGAGATTTTTTATCAAGCGCTTCGACTATTAGTAGTCAAACCGTCGCCTAATATATAGTTTACGGCAAACCGACTCGTCGCAAGTTGTCACGCCACCGTGGATTTTGTCCTCGTCACTGACTCCACCCCGTGGTCAAGTTCCCTGACATATCTCCTGAGATGTCTCACCTTGAAAAGCTTTTCCACCATGTACCGTAGGCTTCTGCAGACTTGTCGGGTCTTATGACGCCCAAAAACCGCTGACCACCGTCAACCCGCCGCCACTCGCGAATTGCCTGCAACTCGATACAACTCATTTAAAATCGGCAAGAGTCTCCCTGTAGCCAGGAGCTCTACCCATAGCACTCCCAACCTATCCCAATCATCAACATCGTACATAACATGAGTAAAAAATCCGCCTGGGCTCCATAAAACAATACTCATAAACATACCAACTATATACCATAGTTATAAGAGTTTTCAAAATTTTACTTTATACAACATATATTAAAAAGTTTACAACATTCTACATGTATACTAAAACACCAAAAGCCAATAACCCGGCTTTCTTCTAAAGCGGTTCCCATGATGAGCCGTCGTGTGCTCCCTCAGACCAATAATATAATTCCTCTATTGTGGTGAGCTAATGCTTAGTAGTGGAATCACCCTAAATGGGTTACTCTCCACCTATGTGCATATGCAATGTTCTAATGTAAACACACATTCAAGTAAATGCATTATCTTACTTGAATGTCTACATGACCAACCCATGTCTCGAGTCCTCACCGACTCCCTCACACCTGCCTAAGCCATGTATGAGAAAAACATCATTTTCAAAACAAAACTCATAGTTTTCGAAATTACACTACCGAACGTGCCTGCAGTGGGCCATAGACTACCCTCCGAGGTGAATGTGTCAGAGAACCTCCAACAAATTAGCTGGCCCTCATCCGAAATGATCCGTTGGACCGTCCCAATCCCATTCTCCCAAATTCATCCTCGTGAAATTTCTTTTCAAAACGCTGCTTTTCTTTCAATTTTCTGGCGTCATGCACTCACCCTCAACTTCTTAGGTTACCCCTGCATATGAAATGCAATATGCCATTTCACACCATATAATTACTTGTAAATATATATATATATATATATATATATATATATATATATATATATATATATATATATATATATATATATATATATATATATATATATATATATAGTATATATATATAACATGCATATATTCATAATTTAAATCACACAAAGCATGTTATGTGAATTCTCAATACATTACACCAAGAATTAGCTCACATGGGCTAATTTAACAAACACGAGCAATTCGATTTGAATTACTCAATCGAACACAATTTCTCACAAAATTAATTCGTGAACACTATTCATGCGAATAGTAAAACCCTCGAGTTACTGTTCACGGCCAATCACCTAACATCGGTTCCACTTTGAGAACCCGAAATCCATGGCCATTTCCTGCCTCATACCCACCAAACCATGAATTAATACATAAATCATCACCAAAGATGCCCAAACAGCCCCTACACTACCACGGACTGCACAGAGAGGGCTCCAAAAATTCTCACATTTCGGTTCCAAGATTTGGGACCGATCAAACGGTCGTTCAAGGCCTCAAACCAACAAAATCATTACAAAACACTTAAATAAAGTGTAACTTCAAGTAGGATAAAATCCATACCTCACAGAGTTTGTCGAAACTCCTTAAAACCGATACCTACATTTGCCCTCGCCGCGTAGAACGACTCTTCTTCTTGCTCCGAAGAATTCCGACGGTCGGATCGCCCGAAAACTTAGAGAGAAGTTGCACTCTCTCACTCTAGGTTTTGAAAATCAAAGTTTACTGCTTCTTTCCTTTCTCATGTTTTCTTTTGGCTCTTATGTTGAGGGAGATGAACACTATTCACTATTTCGTCCTTATTATCATTTAATCAAATTCCATAATGCCAATCATGTCCTTACTCTTGGATTTTTGACATTCGGCACTACCTCGGCCTTCCAATTCCATCATTTCTTTGCTCATGCAACATAAGTAACATGAGTACATGTTATAGGTGACTTTCGTCACGTCACATGATGTTTTACTACACTCGATACACGATGCCTCGAAAAACGTGCAAATTCCAACTGTCTCGGAATTCTACATGTTAGCTAGATTTCGCGAGACGATTCCAACGGTGAAATCCGTTTCGTCATCCGAGATCTAGAAGATTTTCGGGTTTTTACCGAAATTACGATTTTACCCTTTTTCCGAAAATTGGAATTTTCTCGGGTCTTACAGGTCTCATGCCCATGGTCTCTATGATAATCGCGACCATGCGATCGGTTCCTTTTCGGGAGGATCCGTCTGATCGAGCAGTCATTTAAACTCGGGAAATCGCGAATACTTCTGCAATAACCTCTCATAAGAGATGTTTAAGGGGGTAAACTATGGGGGCCTCTCTTCTTTTACGACTAGTCACGAGATCGCTTTTGGTCTCTATTTTGACCTTCATTGGATTTGGAGGATGTTTCAAGCAAATTATTCTTCCTACCTACTAGCTAATCATGACAGCTTAGTCGCCGCACCTGACATCAGCCCTCAAACATCGAGTACCATCACCGTCTGTACACCCTTCCATCATCCTCGCGTAGTCTAAAGATAGTGACTATAAAAAAGGAGTAGATGGCCCGAAGCTTCTCCTAAATTTTTGGAGGACGGTGTCCATATACGACTTTATTTGCTGAACAACTTGCCCGAACCTCCTTGTGAAGTCATGAATTGTCTTTTTTTCTTGTTTGAGAATGGTTTGTAAAGAGCTGATGTTTCTCTTTTATCACACGGAGCAAAGATAATGTGATATGAATGCGGCCCATAGTTCGTTGAACAAATTTATTGAGTAACGCGAGAGCTTATGAAACCAAGCTAGCGCCGACCCCTGCAAACTGGCCAGGAATACTTTACATAACAACCGGTAATTACCAGCATTTAGTGTCATCACCTGATTATAATGGAGCATATGGTCGTAGGGATCAACCAAGCCATCGAACGCGGTGAAAGTTAGAATGAAAAACCCACGAGGTGGCTTATACTGGCGACGTGTCGCCTCTGGCATGCAAGAGAGCATGTCATCTGCCTCGACCAGTGGTTGCCGGGCGCATGTAAAACATTGGCATTGTACCAAAGGCAAGATGTACGGGCAGCACTAGTGGCAAAGTGCATGAGGGAAACACCGATGGGCTCCCCAAGGCTTGACCTGGCCCATAGTATCTTCAGTCTGCCTCTCTCCTTGCCTTGCGAGATGCACCACTATTAGCATCACTGAAGGTAGGGTGGGGCGAAGGCCTCTTACGCTATCTAGTCCTTATGCTCTCCTGAGTATTCTTTGCCAGCAAGATATTCAAGGATGGGGAGTTACCTGAGGACAACTCATCGTTTGTTAAGGTATCGATCGCCAATAGAACAATGGACTTTCTTCCTTTATCACAGCTATCAATATCACTTCGGCCGCTATCTCGTGGATCCTTTCCAAGATCGCGACTTTTTTCCATTTAGACCAGCAACTGGTCATTCTTGCATCGTAAGCGTTTGACCGGCACCAAACTCCTTTCATCTATCTTGTTTGCTCCTTCGCTCTCCATGTCTCACGGAAATGGAGGAATTGATATCATGATTGGTTCACCTGAATGCCAGTCACGACTACCCCGCAAATCGTATCGAACGGGGATATACAGAGCTCCAAGTGATGAAGGGTTACTTGAAAGCCATTAAAGCTAAGCTCTTATAGCCTATAAACGAGACTTTCTATTCCATTCCCACAGACAGCGCCAATTATCGTTACCTTGATCGTCTGACCTTCGAGGCATCAACAGCATAATGTAAACATGCAAAAAGGGCAATCCGGCGATGGTGGGTCGGCTGCCTCTCCGATGATTAAGTCAACAAAAATATGGAGAGGAAGAAGAAGGGAAGTTCAGCGAGGATCAGATACCATCTCATCAGGTGGAGTCCTCCGATGAGAAAGCTGCTCACGATCCCTCCCTATTTCTTCAAAAGAATTCCCCTTGTTAGAACAAAACTTCTTTTTCCAGACAAGACTACCCTTCCTTATCATAAATAATCTTCCAAGAAGTAAGGGATTTGAAACTAAGAAATCTTCGTGGATAAATACTCATAGATTTCACTTTATCCATTCGGGTCTACAAGAACTTGCCATAAGCAAGAGGACTGGCCAATGGGACTTGGAACTCAGATTTCGCTACACGAGGCTGGTCCTAAGAGGACACCTCACTTTCAGTATCTGCACTGGATTTCCTGTCTAGGTAGTGCCTATCAGTTTTAATATGGAAGATGGGTTTTAGCCGCTTCACTTCGTGGGCCAGGCGGACCATGGACCGAGCGAGCTAGGCCTTGAGCCCATTGAGTAGTGGGTTTAAAACCCATGGTACTCACAATAACTGAGCAACTGCTTTTTCTAAGATGTTTCAATCTTCTTCACTAAAAGGCATTGGATCGTTTTAACCACAAGTATTAACAATATTCTAAAAATCCAAAGATGCCTTGCACCTTAAAAAACAAAAAGAACTTCTCCATTAAGAAAGAAAGAGCTATTGAAAGGGAATAAATATTTTTGTAGATATGGTGTAACATGCATCAAGTTGTTGAACATATAACCATCTATTCAAGAAAATTTCATCAATTTTTTCAGATAATTCAATGGAAAATATTCGAAACAGAAACTACCATTGTAGTCTCTAATTCTCATCTTCCTTCAATGCTAAGACTGTTTTAACTAGCCTAGAAAGGGTGTATTAAAATCCATAATACAGTGTGCCACAATAAGAAAAACCTAAAACGAATCAACATATCAAAATAAAAGGAAGATTACCTCAATCATCAAAACCACGAAGACCTGACATTTACAATGATAATCTTTCTTTCAACCTCGCTGACAAATCCAAGCTGCTCCAAGCTGAAGCTTAGGGTGAGATTGAGGTTAAGGCTAGGAATTTGGGCTCTTCCTTGAGATCAAGCATAATTAACAAATATTGAAATAAAAGAAATACATAAAAATTAGATTTAACATTTCAAAATGAGGAGGAGGAGTGATTGAATAAAAATGATGGAATGAAACCTTGGAAAAGTGAGGAGCATAGTATTTGAGACGTTTAGGGCATCTCTTGGCGGCCAAAGCTACATAGTGGAACCTTGGAAATTCCACTTTATCCAATATAGCGAGACTACACACATCCAAAGAACGATGGAAGGTGCCAAAGCCATGACTTCATGACTCCGTCCCCATTCCACTACAAAGCGGGAGAATTTTATTTTTTAACTATATAATGGTTCATAGTTGCGGGAAGGCCCTATTTGGGACTATTGGGATCACTTACAGTTGTGGCTCAATCCTAGCCACAACTATAGAATCTCTTGTAGTTGCAGCTCAATCCTAACCGCAACTATAGAGTCTCTTGTAGTTGCGACTTAACCCTATCCGCAGCTATGGAGTCACTTTAAGTTGCAACTCAATCCTATATGCAACTATAAAGGCACTTATAATTGGGACTCAAATAAATATAAGACTAAAGATATGATCTAGTTGCAAATTTTTAGGCCTCAATTAAAACCATGTCCCTATAAGTCATTTTTCTCAGAAGGGCCTAATTCGCTTTTAGTTTTAGTAGTGGCTTTTTTGGTGGTTGTTCAATATAAAATGCAAAATTACTATTTGGAGAAAATAGAGTTTATGTTTAATGAAAGTTTATTCATAAAGTTTTTGCTTTGTTTCCTTTTGTTCTTGATTGAATGTATGGAAATCCGGCTTATCAAGTGAGTGATCAACCTTATGGTGTATCAAGATAAGGGTTTTAAGGACTTAGTTTCCTTTTGGTTCTAATTAGATCTCCAAAATCTGTTCTTAGGGCTGTGAGCGATTCTTTTCCATTAAATTAAAGGGTTCCTAGGGCTAGTTGTCTAGCAGGTTTGTATCAATTGATATCATAGCTTTGGTGATGAAATTATGTTTTGTTTCTATCCTTTTTTGTTTCTTTTGTTTTTTTTTTATTTAAAAACAAAAATTCAGATAATGCAGGGGGTCAGCGTATCTAAAACAAATAATAACTTTTGATATAAAGGGCTGAAATGGCTTGTACAAGATATCAAATCAAGCCCTTTTTCGGGGCCCCTACAACCGATAGCAGTGTGCTACTACTACACATCCTTACATAAAAATTTCACCTTTATTCCGTCATAATACTAAAATCACTCAGCCGCCATCTTAAACAACCAGAATCTCGACCGTGTATCAAAACGACTAGTATAGCATATAAAATCAAAGTCCTTTTTAATCCCTACAAATATGGATTGTATGCAGGTCATCAACTGTACATCTTTACATAAAAATTTCACCTTCTTCTCAATAATCTAAGACGTTTCAATTTTCTTGTTCAATTCTATATCTAGGCAAAATTTATTGATATCCTTATTATTAGAAACCATTGTTACAAAAAAGAAAAAAAAGAAAGAAAAAAAGAGAAAAAAAAGAAAGGAATATAGCAAAAAATAAAAAATAAAATACAATAAGGTTGTGTGTTGAAATTCATAAAGAAAGGTTTTTCGCTCTACAAGGAGTTCATTGACAAGCTTATTTCTCTATCAAATCACTTCATTTTGGTGTGTTCTTTCATTTGTCGTTTGGTTTATTTTCAATTTTTCTTGTCTATGGGAGTGAGTATCTTTGATTCTTGTTCCATTCCAACATTTGTCACAACTAAGATTTGAAAGTTATGATTTTGAGATTTCCACCATCTAACTTGTTGCTCTTTAGATTTGTTGATTCTCTTTGATTTTATCAAGAATAGGAAGGGAGTTGGCTTGACCTTGAGTGGTAAAAGGTAAGAGTGGTGAGCATATAAGAGGGTAAAAGCCAATTGAGTAAATTTTCTTTGAGTGGAAACATGTGAGGGAGTGCAAGTTCAGTTCTTTTAATCCTTGTTTATGAAAAAATTGTTCAGCAATGAGAATCAAGTTGATCCAAAGTTTATGATGGAGACTTTAATGAATGAGATGAAAAGGGTGATTAGAGGAGAAATGAACCAGATTCATGAACGATTAGATCATATTGAGTATAACCAAGTGGATCAACCACAAAACCCTACTAATGAGCATCAAAGAAAGAAAGTTCAACTAAGAGAAGATAACTGAAAATGATGAATTTAATCCTGAAGGCTTTGATGAAGATGATGACCGGGATCTTGGCCAAAGGAGATATGACGACACGGAAAAGGGAAGATGATAATTTTGGCAGTATCATCAAGATGAAGATTTCATCTTTTCAAGGAAAGAACAACCCTGAAGCTTATCTAGAGTAGGAGAAGAAGGTGGTCTTTTTATTTGATTGCCATAATTACTTAGAGCTTAAAAAGGTAAAACTTGCAGCCATTGAATTCTCTAATTATGTTGTTATTTTGTGGGATCAATTATTTTTAATTAGAAGGATAAATAGAGAGCATCCAATAAAAACATGGGAGGAGATGAAACTATGACGAGGAAACGGTTTGTCCCTAGCCATTACTACTAAGGATTGTATCAAAGGTTACAAAGCCTCACACAAGGTCATCGTAGTGTGGAAGACTATTACAAGGAAATGGAGATCCTCTTGATCTGAGCCAATGTGGAAGAGGATAGAAAGGCTACTATGGCTAGATTCGTAGTTGGCTTGAATCGAGAAATTGCTAATATTGTATAGTTGCAACATTATGTGGAGTTAGAAGATATGGTGCATATGGCTGTCAAATTTACTTGGGATCAACATGGAGACCCAATGTCATGAAGAAAGAGGAAAAGTTAGTCTCAACAAAGTCCAAAACTGAGAACATATAAGAAACAACCATCCATGGAAGCCAAGGTAAAGCTAACTCTTCCATTGCTTGAAATCATGATATTGAATGTTTTAAATGCCAAGGCAAGGGTCACACAACTAGTCAATGTCTAAACAAAAGAGTTATGATTATGAGAGACAATGGTGAGATTGAATCTGATGGTGAAGATGACACCGAATCCATGCCACCATTAGAGGAGTGTTTTGATTTTGAAGTAGAACATGTGCATGGTGATTTACTTATCACAAGGAGAGCCTTGAGTATACAACCTAAGGATGATGGAGATAAGGAGCAAGATGAGAATATTTTTCACACAAGATTCCACATGAAGGATAAAGTATGTATACTGATAATTGATGGTGGGAGTTGTACTAATGTTGTTAGTTCTTTGATGGTGGAGAAATTGAATCTACATACCATGAAGCATCCTAAATCGTACAAGTTACAATTGCTAAATGAATGTGGAAAAGTGAAGGTAAACAAACAAGTTCACATTCCTTTTTTTATTGGCAAGTATGAGGATGAGGTCCTTTGTGATGTGGAACCAATGCATACTAGTCATATTTTGCTTAGTCGACCATAGTAGTTTGACAGGAGGGTGATGCATGATGGTTTCAAAAATCGTTATTTGTAATGAACAATCAAAAATTTGTATTAGTCCCTCTCAAACCATTGCAATTTTATGAAGATTAGATGTGAATTGCAAGAGAGTGCAAAAATGAAAGGGAGAGAAAATTGATAAAAGCAGAGGATGGAGGGAAAAAGGGAGAGAAGAGTGGAAAAATAAGAGAGAATAGTATGATAAAAGGAGAGATCAGTGGGGAAAAAAAAGGAAAGAACAGTGGGAAAAAAAGAAAGAAAAATAAAAGATTGAGTGCAATTGTTGAAAAACATGAGGTTAAGAGTGTGATGATGGCAAGGCAACAACTACTTGAACTTCTGTACAAGGATATTTATTTCTCTACTAACGACCTTCACCCATCTTCGCCAAAGGGTGTTGCGGTCTTTATCGCAGACTTTGATGATTTATTTTGGTAGTTAAATTTCCAACTCAATGGTTCACTTATATCAACCAATAAGGATTCCTTTTTATTTTAGAACTACCGAGGTCTCAGAATGGTAAGGACACCATCTTTGTTGTTGTTGATAGATTTAGCAAAATGGCTCATTTCATTGCATGTTCTAAAACTAATGATGTAACACATATTGGTGATTTGTTCTTTAAAGAAGTAGTTCATTTACATGGATTGCCTAGGACAATTGTTAGTGATAGAGATGTTAAGTTTCTAAGTCATTTTTGGCGCACTTTATGGAATAAATTAGCAACAAAATTGTTGCTTTCTACTGTTGCACATGCTCAAACGGATGGCCAAACTGAAGTAGTTAATAGAATACCCACTACCTTATTCCGTGCTATCATTAAAAAGAATTTAAGGCAGTGGGAGAATTGTTTGCCACATATTGAGTTTGCATATAATAGGATTCTTCAAGCTACTTTTTTATTTTCTCCTTTTAAAGTTTTGTATGGCTTTAATCCACTAACACCTATGGACATTTTACCTTTGCCTACTAATGAGCATGCTAATCTTGATGGTAATGAAAAGGCATATTTCGTTAAGGAGTTACATGAGTTCGGGCCAACATTGAAAGGAAAAATGAACAATATTCTAAGAAGACCAACAAGGGGCATTTGAAGGTTGTCTTCCAACCTGGAGATTGGGTATGGGTACACATGCAAAAGGAGAGGTTCCCTACACAAAGGAAATCAAAACTACAGCCTAGTAAAGATGGACCTTTCCAAGTCTTGGAGCGAATAAGTGAAAACGCCTACAAGCTTGATTTGCCAAGCGATTATGCTAATGTTAGTGCAAATTTTAATGTTGCTAATTTATCTTTGTTTGATGTAGGTGATTCAAGAATGAATCCTTTTGAGGAGGGAGGGAATAATAGAGATCGAGGTGTAGACCAAGTTGATCAAGTTGATGAGACCAAATTTTCACAAGATCCTTTGCATGAAATTGGATGTCCAATGACTTGGGTGAGAACAAAAAGAATGAAGGACGCTTTACAAGGCTTGATCTTATAAATAAGTACAAGACAAAGAGGCTACATTAGAAGATTCCAAGACAAAATTTGAAGGTTCCATAGCTTCACGAAGCATGGTTACCCATCTTGTTATGGAAGGGATAAATTCGAAATACCCAAATGAGGGCATGGGTTAATTAGGAATTTCATTTTATTAATTTTGGGGCATTTTTTGGATGTTATTTAATTATGGGCCTTTTATTTAATTATTCTTTGAATGATTTATTTTAGGTCGTATTCATTCTAATTTGGCCAAATTCGTCTTTTGGGTTTTAGGGTTTTTTTTTTGGGTTGTTTTAACTATAAAAAGTAGTTACCATTTGGAGTAAATATAGTTTATGTTTAATGAAAGTTTATTCAGAAAGCTTTTGCTTTGTTTCCCTTTTCTCTTGATTGAATGCATGGAAATCCGATTTATCAAGGGAGTGATCAACCATGTGGCATCTCACGATTAGGGTTTTAAGGACTTAGCTTCCTTTGGTTCTAATCAGATCTCCAAAATATGTTCTTAGTATTAGGAGGGATTCTCTTCCATTGAGTTCAAGGGTTCCTAGGGATGATCGTCTAGAGGGTCTGTATTACATGGTCTAGCTCAATCATCACTTCTCAGTCTCAAATCAAGCCACAAATCATGCAAATATTGGCCAAATACCCACAAGTAATAAGACTAAATGAAATACTCAACATATATGTGAAAATAATACACCAATCAAAAGAAATTAGGAGAAATTAATACATAAATATAAGTGAACGCCTCTTCTCTTCTTCCTTCATTTCCTTCTTCTTCACGCTTTTCTCCTTAAAGATTTATGCCCTAGGGTGTTTCCACCTAAAGAAGGACTTGTTCTCACCCAAAAATCTCATTTCCAAAGCCCTAGAATGATCTTTTTATGGTCCTCCTTGATTTTGGACTCAAAATGGGCAAAATGGGCCTTGAAATCCATGCTGCAATGTGGTAAATCTTACGCCGCGACACAGAAGAACATCATGTATATGTCTCATTTTTCTTCTCCTTGCTCACGATGTCAGATTCGCTTCATCCGAACTCCAAATTGAATGATTCTTCTACTTCTATGGAAAGCCCGGGCTGCGGATTGTGGATATGGCTAGAAAGAACACTTTAGAGGCGTTTATAAAGACTAAATAAATAAATATTTCCAACTGGTAAGATTTTTAGCACTCTTCTTTTCTTCTTCTTCTAAAAGTCATAACTTGATCATTTGAAATCCAAATAAGTAAATAAGGGCTCTTCGGAAAGCTTATAAAGTCTATAAATCATCCATAGCACAAGAGGAGCCATTTTTGATAATCTTATAGTTGAAAAGATCAAAATACATCAGTTGCTCTTGCATGTTGAGTTTATTGATTTTTGGACTTTTTCCTTTCATTTTCGCTCCGCTCCGCTCCACCTAATGGTTGACCTAATCATAAAAATGAATATTTAGAGCATTAGAACACTTATATATATAAACACACAAAACATGAGGATAAAATGAGTATAAAATATACTCATCACACCCCCAAACTTAACTCTTTGCTTGTCCTCAAACAAAGGAAAACACACATAAAAACTAAACAATACAAATATATGAGTTGAAAATGGTGCTAGAAACAAGTTCAGTGAACAAAATGAAACAATTTTATGAAAACATGATAGCCAAAACTGGATCCAACACATTTATAATTTCTAAAGGACAAGGCATCTAAAGGCATGGTGATGAAGGCAAGCTCACCCTCAAGCCCTCAATAGATATTTCCCAAAGGAACTCTGTGTAAATGATGTTTTAGGTCTCAAATGTAGATAAAGGTTCCAAAGCACTCTTCAACCAAACTCAACTCACTCTATTTGAAAGACATTAACAAAACAAAGTTGAGAAACGACCAGAATAATTCAGAATTCAGATAGGTATAAGTTAGTAAAATAATAATATCGTGAATTTGCATATGATAAGTTACGTAAAATAATGATGTGAATTTGTATAGATATAAGTTACGAAAATAATACTACAGGTGAATGTTATAGCATACGTTACAAATAATAATGATAATTGAATTAGACGGTTATGGAAATATTGATAATTCAATTAGACGTTATGAAAATAATGGTAATTCCAAATAGTAATTAGTTAACTACTTTGTGAAAAGACGTTACATAGAAAATAATAATGGTAATTCAATTAGTAATTAATTAATTAATTTAATGAAAAGGGGTAAAAAAGGTAATTTTCTAATAGATCTGTAGTATAAATTGGAATAAGAGAAAGAAATCTTTTCTATTCTTAACTGAGTTTCTCTCTGTTTGGAAGAGCCAGAGGGCGTATAGCTTGGATCACAGGGTGGAGAAATTCTGTTCTCCTAGGAGAAATATTTTTATTGGTGAAATTCTTCGGATTAGCTCTTTCAAAACTTTTAGTACTCCCTTTGAGGTAAGGGATTCTAATACGACTTTTGAAAAAATTATTATTTTATGTATATATGCGTGTAAGGGATATTAATGCGAGATTTTTAAAAGAAAATTGTTTGTTTTTACTTCATTTGAGGATGAAAATTGTTTTTAACTAAATTATATATAATCTTGGTTTATGAAAAAGTTTTACTTGTTTTATTTATTTGATTATCCATGGATCAAAAAAGTAGTTTTGTATGATTGTACTTTTAAGATTTGTTTTGTTTACGAAAGAAAATGTGGAGATATGATGTTTTGTAATTTAAACTTTTGAAAGAAATATTTGACTCTGGTTAGTTCGGCCCTATCAACGGGAATAATAGTTGACACTATTCGGCCCTTGTCAACGGGATATAATAGTTGACACTATTCGTGCCTTGTCGACGGGATATAATAGTTGACACCTTTACATTTTCTTGGTGGGAATGTAATTGATTTGAACCCCGACCTCTAGGGTTTTGGTTGGGGATTCTTAGTACTTGTAGTGTTTGGTTCCGTCTACCTTAAAAGGGAACAATTTTGCGGCTAGCCACCCATTTGAAAGTCCCGCTAAGCGGGCACCATTTGATGTTGATGTGGGGAGAAAAATATATTTGAAATGTATTTGATTTTGGATTTGATATGAAAAGTGTTTGAATCGAAATTTGATGTGAATTTGTTTGGATCACATTTGATATGAAGCCCGATTTGAAATATAGATGTGAGAATGTTTTGAAGTATATTTTGTTAATGTTCAAACTTTTATTTTGAATCAAAGTTTTGATGAAAAATATCTCCTATTGTACATATGATTAGAAAACTTTTGATCCAGAGCATAAGTATTATTTCTTGTCCAGGCTTTAGCTCACTCCCATTCGTTGATATCTTTTCAGGTACTTTTAGTTTCGCGGAGTGATGGTTAGAGCGAGAGAAATGAGTCGTCCATTAGAATTTGACTTAGGATTTTATATTGGATTTTTGTTTAGCCCGGTAGTTGTATTTATTTGGATATTACGGTATTGAGAAGTTACTTGGATTGTATGATCCTTCAAATTCTATGTTAGATCAAAAATTTAAAGTTTTAGATTCTGAAATTTGTTCTAATTACTGAATTGTTTAAGTTTACAAATATTTGGACAATGGATTTTGGATAGTGGATGTTTCAGTTTTGGAATTTAATATTGAGGATTTTAGATTTGTTCCGCTACTCTGAACAAGTACTTGGTAATTGGTAACTTCCTTGACATGCATAAGTGAGATTTGGATATTTAGAAGTAATTTTGTCCATGCAATTTTGAATTTGAAATTTAAGAATCAGAAAGGATTTGTGCATTCTACGAATATGTGTTTAGTAATTGAATGAATCGATTCTGAGAAAGTTAGTGTCGTTTCGCATGAGCCTTCGAGTGAAGACGAGGGTGTGAATTGACAGTCATGCCCCTAAGGTGGGTTTCGAGGCATGACAACACCTTTTTATTCAATAACTAAAACTAAAAAGTAGGAAGCAATGCGAAGGCATTTTAAAAAAGTTTTCATGTAATGAGGATCCATTGGTGACTCCTCACTAGTTGGTTAAAGGGACTGGGCGTTAAGTTCCTTGAGCTTGTGAACTCTTCAGTAAAAGTAAAGCCAGCTACTTGTAACAGTAGTGAAGTGATATTTGGCCAGGTTGGCTTAAGGCATTAGGCTTTGAAAAGATTATGCTTGGGATTCCAATTGAGCCAACTCACGTATTTTTTCTTTTTCACTTTTTTGGTTTTCTTTTTTACTTTTTCTTTTTTTTTTTGTTCCTTTTTCTTTTGTTTTTGTATGGATGGGGCTCATTGGCCCTCTTTATGGAGGTGTCCCATCACTATAGAAGTTAAGGTCTCTCAAAGCAATTTCAATCTGAGAAAAAGAGGTTGAA
The DNA here is from genome assembly GCA_016808115.1 of Tetrastigma voinierianum. NCBI lineage: Eukaryota > Viridiplantae > Streptophyta > Magnoliopsida > Vitales > Vitaceae > Tetrastigma > Tetrastigma voinierianum. The sequence continues at coordinate 109,897 of JAEQBH010002940.1, read as the reverse complement.
ACCAAAATGTATAAATGAGACCTAGTGTGTGTGTAGGAGTAACATTAAGAAATGATTTATTGAGAGACGAGGGGGCTATCCAAGCATAGTCTAATCTCCCACAACCAAAATACACACTCAAGTCCTAAATCAAACAAATTCAAAGGTATCCCAAATTTGACTAAGAAAAAAAATTTAAGCAAAATACCAAAGCATTTTCAAAACCATTACTAGGCACCAACTCCACTCATATGAGATACAAAACAAACAAAAGTAAGAAAGAAAATCATATGCAAATAACAACCAAACAACTGAAAAGAAATAACTAAAACAGGAAAGGAGATACAAAAGTTTTCTTTTTGAAAATTTTTTTTGAATTCTTGAATTCACCCCCCTAAACTTGAATTGAACATTGTCCTCAATGTGAAATAAAAGCAAGAAGAGATAACAAGAACTCCCCTGAGGCTTATGAAGCCTCCGAAAGCAGCTCCAATGAATATGACTTGCTTATGACATGCAAGTTGTGTCTTTTTCAACATAAAGCTTGAAATATACATTGAATGCACGACTTCCATAAGTGATGCACAATTCGACAAACCTTTCTTTTAAGGTTCACCACCCTTTCTTGATGATCACAATTCTTCAATCATACATCTCCTATGCTCCAAGACATTGCAACCTTTGACCCTTAACAAATAGCCATAACAAATTCTCCTCATTTTCACAACAACAGCTCAACCACCATAAGCATAGCATAATCAACATCCTCATCTCAATCTTTCAATCAAAATTCACATAAGCAAGTAGTTCAAGATCCTTCCCACTTGATGTACATTAGATCAAAATACACTTGCACACATCAATCGTCTTCAATTTCACCATAATTCATACCTCCAAGTTGAATTCAACTCATTCATAAGTCAACCAAATGTGTTAAGAGAAGACATATTCACTTGAACTTCAAATCTAGCACAAGGGACTTCAAACTTGCATATCAATTGAGAATTTCAGCTTTCATGAGCATGAGGGTTGAGTGTGACGGTGAACCAAGAGGTAGGTGTGGGGTGGGATGTGTTTGGAAAGCTTGGTGGGATTTTGTAGGGAGAGAATGTGTATGGCTTTCAAAATGAAGAAGGAAAGGATTGAAGGGGATGGATAAGGTTTGAATTGGTTTCTAAGAGAAGAAAGGTGTTTGCCCTTAGTTCCAAATGAGGGGAGGCTTGAAAATAGGAAGAATAATAAGAAGTGAAATGAGCGAGGATGTTGAAACTTATTTTATTGTTAAAATTTTTGTTCTTTAAGCCTCCAAGATGCTATAAACCTCAACTTTTTAAGATTCTCCACCTTCATAGCCAACTTTGAACTCCAAAACCTGAAATCAAAACTAACAAACACAAGATCAAGCAAGAAAATTTATTCAAAGAAAAACTTAAAGCCAACTAAAAAACCAAAAATGGAAAGAAAACTTTTTGAGCTGGGGGTGCCTATACATTCGATACTTGTTCTCACACATCATATTACCTTTGAAATTAACATCTATGACCCACCGTGATCATATTGACTACCATTGATTCGATTTCTTGTCTTTGATCGTATATACTTTGCTTGTTTGAATCGTCCAAAAATAAATAAATGCCACACCACCACAACGAAAACAAAAACGTCACACTGAGACGACACAACTATTTGTTGCACCAAGACAACGATAACCACACACACATTAAGGCAATAACAATCACACGCACACCGATGGCCGGCGACTAAATCAATGAAAACAAATAAAACCTGGGACCGTTGCAACCACCCACTTGCTGAGAAAGAATGATGAAAAGAGCAGAAGGGGCGATTTCAGTCAAATGACAAAAATCACCTCTCATTGCTTAATGAAAAGAGGCTAGTTACAAAAAGATTTGAATTAATTAATAAACCTATGCAAAAATTTGTATTAATAAAAAATTTAAATAATTTTTTTATAAATAATTTTTTTATGATTATAGATTTTTTTAAATATTTACAAAAGAGATTTGAATTATATGAATTTTTTAAAAGTTTATCAAATTATGTGGATTTTTTTAAATAAAATAACTAGATGTTTTAAGGAAAAAAAAATTTAAGGATAAACAAATAGGTATTTTAGGAATATCAAAAAACTTTTAAAGTGATTTAAAAAAAAAAAAAAACCACCTTCCAAGTACTTCTTAAAATAAAAAAACACTCAAAGTATTTTTTTTGAACTTTCAAAAGCACTTTTAAAAATATAATCAAACACATTTTTTGTCCTAAAAACACTTAAAAATGTTTTTAAGCCTAGAAACACTTCTAAGAAGCACGGTCAAACTAGCCCTCAAGCTCTCTCCCTCAGTCCACGTAATGAAAAGGAAAAAGAAAAGATGTATCTCAATGATTAATTGATCATTGGAGTCTAGCATGTTGAATTTTTTCTTTCTTCATTCTGATAGAATTTAAGTGTTTTTTTTTTTTTTTATATCGTGAGTGTTTGAGTCTATCTGCACTTACTCAATTAATCCCATAAGATCGTAACGCATTATTCGTGTAAAATATAATGGTTTTTATTCTCTTTTTTTTCTTTTTCAATTATTATGGGAATAACTCCATAAGAAAACAACTAAAACATGTCAAATTTTTGTTAAGAATAAATATTTTTGTGAAACAAATTCGGAAAACAGTTCCTACTAGAAGTTTGCTAAAACGTACTTTCTTAGTTAGAAAACAGTTTTCTATTCTTAAAAACAAAAAATTAGTTTCAAGAACAACTGTCAGGTGTATCCTAATTTTTCTCGTAACGTTTTTCCTTATCCTCGTGTAGGTCTCCCTCCAATTGTCATGCAATGAACACTCCACTTCAAATACTTTTGTGCCAAAGGGCAAAACCAAAGGATAGAATTACTTCGACAAGCACAGGAAAATTAAAAATCCAAGAACTAAAGGTTTTCAAGCCAAGCGATAACTTTTTTCAATGAACTTCAGTGATTGCGTAATAATATTCTATCCTTTATAAATTTGTCATGACTACGACTAACCTCTGACCTTTCTCTTCCACAACCAAGCTCTAACCATTTAAGCCTAGATTTTATCTTACATCATCTTATCTGCAAGACCTTTGTGTTTGCTTTTCTTCCAAGTAAAGTAAAAAGTTATTTTATAAAATATGCTTAATCTACTAGATGATTTAAATTAAATTCGGTGAATGAAATAAATCATTAAAGAGATTTATCAAGCACCTTCTGAATTGAACTCTGTAAATGGTAATTTTACCCTGGCCATTTTCAAGTGAATGATCCACTGAATTAGTACGTGGCTGGCCTTAAATCTTTACTAAAATCCCACAATTCCGCCCGACCCACCCTGGATTCAGAAGGCTGGGCTATTGAATGTTAGGCCCTAAAAAACCTGGCCAATTTTGGCTCAGTCTGGCCTATCCCGCCCGTCGTAATTGCCACCTCTAATTGAACCCACATAAAGTCTCTACGTACTATCTTGATAAGCACCAAAGTCCAAATTCTTTGCACAAAACCCTATCCAAGAGATGACATCTTTTAGGCTTGGTTTGGAACTCAAAAAATGCAAGGGAAGAAATTAGAGAAGGAAAAGTGGAAGCAATTAAAAATTTGAGGAAAATAAAAAATAAGTTTAAGTTTAATAAATTAATTTTATAAGTTTATTGAAGCTCATTTTATTTGTTTCTTTATTATATAAGGACTAAGAAATTCATAAATATATACATTTTAAAGGAATTTTAATTATATTTTATTTTCTTTTATATTTTTCAGGACAAAACCAATCATGATCAAAAAATGATTTGTTCTTAATTTTTTTTTTCTTTCCCTATTACTTTTGAATTCCAAACTGGCCTTATAAATCTTGATCTAGGTTTGAATATTGGAGAATTAAAACAAAGTTGTACTAAAAGCACGCACATCACATAAGCAAAGAAAATTGGACAAAAATACTGAAAGCCTATCAATGAGTGGATAAATATCTTTGTCAATTAATGCTTTAATTGTTGAGGAAGAAACACTTTAGATTTCCACACTAGTCTGGAGTCGTTGCCTTGTGTGGCTTGAATTGTTGGAAGCCAATAAGGTCAATGTCGTTGAAGTTTGTCCGTTCTTTCCCATTTGTCCCTACTTTTCCTTTCCTCAATCCTCACAGCTGCGGAATGGAGCCACACTTGATCAATTTTCAATTCAAGGCCCCATGTGAGAATTATTATTGGTGAGATAGACCTATTCAACAATGACCCATTTTTTTAACTAGATTCCTTTTTGCTTTTAGGTGCATGAGAAAAAGAGCAGAGCAAGCCAAAATATTTGGATTTTTCTGAATGTTTATTTCTATTCAAAAGAACTAGATCTTCAAACTTATAAAACAAGAATATGAGAAAATCATACCCTGATCTAATTGAAACACTCATGATTTGTTCTCATACTAATTAACTAAAAGCAAAAGTATTTTTAAATTTTTATCTAAAAATTTATTTTCTCAAAATTTATATAAAAATTAAAACATTGATTTCTTTTTTTTCATTAGTAGATAGGATAGTTATTTTTATTTAAAAATTAATTTTCTTAGAATTTGAAAAAAATATTAATTTTTCAGATTATATATTAATTTAATCGTGTATTATAAGGATGATTTTCTTTTTTCTCGTGGTATTTTATTTTTAAATTCATTAATTTTTGCAACTTTAAACCCAACAACAGATGGGTTTTCTCTGAAATGGTATCTGTAGCAGAGCTGTGCAGGACACAATACAACAAGAAGAAGAAGATGATAGCTTGCATGTGAGTTGCAGAGACTGAACCCATGACCTTTTCTTGTCGACCAAACACTCCGAAATAGCTATAGATCAGCAAAAATCACATAGCAGGATGACTTTCTGTGGCTTCTAAAGGCTTTGCAAGCTCTTCTCCTTTACATCTTTATTGCAGCATTATTGGTAACCAGGGCCCGCTTGAAAAGGCTTTTCTATCATGTATTACAAGTAATAAAGTTGACTAGTAAAACTTTTGTTTTCTTTTAAATTTAGACAAAGGGTTCTTTAGGAAGACATTTTATGAACAACTTTAATCTCTCCTCTTAAAAGGGACGAAAATTTTTTTTTCCAACTTAAGGTCATTTTCAGATATATTATTCATTTTTTTCATCCATTTCTATATTCAAATTCAAATTACTTTCATGACAATAAAGATGAAATTAGAAATTATTTCAATATAAATGAATCCCGTTTGTAAATGAGATTTTCATTGATTTTACCTCGAAGTATGTGCCATCAAGATTTGATTCAAATGGTAAAAAGGTAGGATGAACATATAGGAGATATGTGGAAATATATTATTATCAAGTTAGTTATTTTTTGAGTTATTTTTTAATTTTTGATTATTATTAAATATCAAAACAAGAATTATATAGCCAAAGTGCATACAAATATAAAAATTGAATCACCAAAATTCACTCATACTCAAAGAAAAGTAAGAATATTGATTTTTATTCCTCATTATCAAGTACCAAATATAGCCTAAAATGTAAGGATTTTTCCTCACCTATCGACCTTCCAAGGTTTTTTTTTTCTTATCCTCATGTCGGTCTCCTTCCAATTGTCATGCAACAAACAATCCACTTCAAATATATTTGTACCAAAGGGTAAAACCAAAGGAGAGAATTACTTAGACAAACAGTGATGTAGGCATGGCTAAGGAATGGAGTGTGGACCTGCTTGAAATCCCACATGGCCCGATGATTACCCGCCAACCGGTATTCAGCGTTCGCAATATTTTTTTTAATTCGATGCCTGGATGAAGAATCTACGGTTAAACCCCAAAGAGGAACAAAGATGATCAACGCCATCAAAGTAACCTAATTGACCAGAGCCAAGGCGTTGACTTGTTGATTTGTCATTTATTTCTTGAGCCACGGTTAAGCATATTTGGTGTTGATTTGGTGATTATTTGTTCTTGATTTGCTACTAAATTGTTCCTGATTTATTGCTGATTTGTTTCTTATTTGTGATTGATTTCATTACCAGCCCTTGTCTCGAAATTTATTCATTTCCTTTTTTCTCCCCATGATGCTTAGTGTGCGTAGCTTAAGAAGATATAATTTATTTTTGTTTCCTTTCTTGCTTTTGGCCGAATATCTTAGTTTCCTTTGTGGTCAAATTTAGTTTTATTCTTCATATTTTTTGGGCCTTTTTATAGGCGACATCCCTCGCTTTCTCGTGCTTGCATAAATTAATAAAATGTAGCTTAAATTTCTCTTCGGCTCTGGAGTTAACTCTTGAACTCATCGATTATTCTAAGTATTGCCTATTAAGATGACAACGGACTTCCATCACCATCGCGCATCCTCCTATACCAAGATTCTTGCTTCCCTATAAGCAACTCCATCCAAGCCGAATACTAGAGTGATTTTTCTAAACTAATTCGATCACAGGTCTCCTCACAAGTTGGCGGGGTTCGTATCATTTGGTATCACAGCAACAAGTTCTATTTTCTGGTTTGCCTATCTTTTACGTTTTTTTTTTCTATGTCTGAACCCAACTTAGTCACCACTTTCATCCGTTCCTTCTATATTCCATTCAACCCCAATTTCATTCACAACCTATTCTCTACGCCATCCCAAGTCCAATTTTCTTCATTCTTGACCGGATATAATTTTTGTTTGTCTTCCTTTTATTGAACCATCCATCCCAAGTTAATAAAAAAAAAGAAAAAGAAAAAAGAGTTTGGAAGTTACACTTTTTTCCTATAAGTTTATTATCATCTTAGTTACTGGAAATCAAGTCCCCACCATAGTATAAAAAAAAGTCGGTAACAAACTGAGCAATTTTTGGTGTCCTTTTTGTTAGTGACCCTAAACTTTATTGCTTTAAGTAAGGCTTGAATATTGGTTAACGCCACCAACCTATCCTTTGATAGGGCTTTGATTGAATTTTGCGGGAAAAAAAAATGATTTGTTTGATTAGTTCCAAAAGAACCGAAAGAGAGATTATGAGTGCAAAAGGCAAGAGTGGTTAGAGCATTACAGTGAGAAAAAGCCAAATAAATTGTGTGAAAACATGAGTGAACCGAGTGAATCATTCTTTAAGTGAAAACACATGAGAGAGTGATTTGTGAGGTCCTTTTTTTTTTCTAACCTTATTTTTTGCAGTAATATGTCAAACAATGAAGCATTTGAAGGTGTGACGGGAGGAATTGACATGAAGTTTATTATGGAGGCCTTAACTAGTGAAGTAAAGAGGATGTTTAGGGCTGAATTGGAACAATTCCATAAGAGGGTGGAGCAAAGCTTCGAGCATTCACAAAACCCTCCAACAAGGTGTAGAAGGGAGAAGCTACCAAAAAGAAGGGTATGAATAGAAGAAGAAGAATATGATGGGGATGGTTTTGAGGATGAGATTGATCATGATTCGGTTGTTAGTGACAGGAGGTATAGGGGGAGACTTAGAGAAGCCATGAATCTGGAAGATAATAATTTGGGTAGTATTAAGATGAAGATTCCATCCTTCCAAGGAAAGAATGACCCTAAGGTATATCTTGAGTGGGAGAGAAAGATGGAGATGGTTTTTTATTGTTACAATTATTCTAAAAATAAGAAGGTGAAGCTTGTTGTTATAGAGTTCTCGGATTATGCCATAGTGTGGTGGGACCAACAAGTTTTGAATAAAAGAAGGAATAGGCAGCCAACAATGGAAAAATGCGAACAGATGAAAAGGGTGATGTGGAAGAGGTTTGTCCCAACTTACTACTACCGGGAGTTGTACAACAAGTTGCAAACCTAGAAGTAGGCAACCAGAATGTGGAAGTATTATATGAGACGGAGGTTGCAATGGCTAGACAAATATTGAAAAAGATCGAGAGGGCTACAATGGTGAGGTTTCTACCGGGTTTAAACCGGAGATTCAAAATGGAAGGCGAATGGTACATTATGGAGTTGGAGGATATGGTGCATATGGCTATCAAGATTGAGAATCAAGTCAAGAGGAGGGGTGGTAGCAACTAGTCTAAGTTCATCCACTTGGAAGTTGAATAAATGGAGGAAGGAAGAGAAGCCACCCAACGCCAAGCCCAAAACAGAACAAAAACAAGAGGTGACCAGTGTTGACAGGACCAAAAGACATGTACAGATTTATAACACTATTTCCAAAGACTATTGTCTAATCTCCAGCAACGATGCCATAAAACTTGTTGGCCCCAAAACTTAATGTATATACAAATTTCTGCCACTATTACCAAGATTAAATAGAATCCCTTGGCAACGGCGCCATAAAACTTGTTGACTGTATGCCTTAGCTATTTGATTAGTTCAAAGATTGTTTCATTTGGGGTAAATTACATCGAAAGTGGTTTTGATCCGTTATGTCGCAAGTGCAATGTGCCTGACAAGTAGTAAATCGATTTAAGTTCAGATATCGATCCCACGATATCTCAAGAACTCATCAAACACCCCGACTACTCAAACTCTACACTATTCGGACTCTAATAGACAATTGAATCAGCTTTGAAAGTTTAAAATAATAAAACCTAAGAAATTGAATTACTAATGAATGAATTGAATAATGAGTACAAAATAACAAATTAAGATCAACATTTCGCAAAGAGACATTAAAAGAATGCTATTGTGAAACATCAATTCGCATCGCACGATCCGCTAATTGAACCGAAGATTTAAAACTAGTCCAAGGAATATAATAGTGTAGCTGGATTTCTCCAAACCCCACAATTCATTATCTAAACTTCACTGTTTCTCTCGAAGACAGAGTGTTAGATAACTACTTTAACTGTCATTTCTTTGGGTATTTTTCTTTTTCAATACTTCATACCACGTAAAGATGGACTGTAACCGGTGCCCTAAGATATAGTCATTGCAGACCTACACTATACCGGTTCCTCTTCCTCCAAATTAGAATAGCTCATCCTTTCCTCGATTAGATCTCAAATTAACACGGATCGATTTACCAATCGACCGAGGAACTCTCCTGTGTGCCTAAATTTGGATAAATTGTTCCAATTCTTCGCCTCCAAGTGAGAAGAGATTTATCGACGACCACATGAGCACATTAGATCACCATTGTTAGGGTTCTCATACCTTCAAATTATTCATCACTCAGTGAATTTCCTTCTCTGTGGTTACCCGTGAGGGTCTCCCTGAAATCGCAGCTCGGAGACAATTCACTGACGGGGTATGAGATAATCGGCATTGGGATCTGCCATGCAAAATAATAATAAGACCAGCAGCTTCGCAAACCGGAGTTCATCAGCACTAAATAAAATTTCGCAGAAAGATAATTTCGATTTTATAGCCAATTCAATGAAAGCCGGGTTTCAATCACTAGATTACGCACCTCATACATCGGGTTGTCGAATTTTAAGGAAGCCATTGTAAATCGGCAACTGGGAACCCAAATTCCGTAATTGTCCGAATTCAAACAATTAGATAAGAATTTGAAGAAATATGAATCGTGATTCACTAAACTTTTAACAGCAAATATCGATCCAAATTTGGACGAAATACAAACTAATCTAAAATAAAACGAAGAAAAGAAAGAAATTTAAAATACAGATTTCAAAGAACCCGCATCTCTTTAGTTGCCTCCGGAAATGCTGTTTCTTCAAAAGAGGGCAAACAGGTATTTATGTAGTTCGTTAACCCTAATTTCGATGCACCTCTTTTTCGGATCACAGCTTTAACTAGCCCAGCCAGTTGCTGATGTCGCGACAACTCGAGCTTATCGTGACCTTTCTTGTCTCAGTCTTGTGGCATAAGTCTTTTTGTTTGGTCGCGACGCGTCTTTGGTGTGTAATGGCGCTCCAATGTCTAAGGACGCCGCTACCTTGGATCAGGTGTATTTGATGTCCGACAACTAAATGTTGTCATGACCTCTAATCTCAGAGGGCTGTCGCGACTCGACGGGTCGCACCTCTTTCCCCGTCGCCGTTTGGATCGCTTAATGACGCGCTAATTTGGTCTTGGTAATTGATGTCGCGACAAATCCGTGCGTTGGTTTGACTTCTTTCCATAACCATGTTCGATAGCTTCAATGATGTCACACTTCCTTCTCGCTGATGTCGCAATTCACTCTCTTTAGGCCGCCGTCATGACTTTAGCCTTATTGCAAGCTGATGTAGCGATCGCTCGATTCGGCGGTCGATGTCGCATAGCTTGCTGGACGCCGACTTCATTATCCACCGACCGAAGTTTAATTCGTCGCTAATTCTCCGGGCTGATGTCGCGACATCATGTCTTCTCTTCTTCATCAACTCGCTGCTCGACTTGAGTTTCTTTCACGCCCAGCCCGTTTTGTCTTCAATTACGCCATTTGGCGATCGGGCTTTGTGCTGCAACCTTTAATATGTATTTTGATTCATGTCAAAACAGCTTCACGACATCAAATCCTTTAACTTTTGCGCCTCTCCGCAATTTTTAGCGCTTGAGTATCGCACGCTTCATCAACATTCTCGTCTTTTGATCGCACTTTCTTTCTTTGAATTCCTTGCCGCACAGCAAGCTTTGAGGAAGTATTCCATATTCCCGCATATAACTGGGCTTTATATAAAAATCAATCAGAAAAATGGACTGAAAATAGATGACTTTGAAGTTCATCAACCAACCAAGGAAATCAAGGTAAACCCGATTCTTTCACTACTCGAAATCATGATATTAAGTGTTTTAAATTCCAAGTCAGGGGTCATATAGCAAGCCAATGTCCGAACAAAAGAGTTATGGTGATGTGGGACAATGGTGAGATTGAAATGGACAATGAGTCGAATTGTGATTCTATGCCATCCTTAGAGGATGCCGATGATGAGGAGTATGATATCCAAGGAGAACTGATGGTGGTAAGGAGGGCCTTAAGTGTGCAAGCTAAGGAAGATGACGGTGCAACAGGAGAACATTTTTCACACTAGGTGCCACGCCCTAAACAAGGTATAGTGTGATCATTGATGGGGGCAAGCGGTAACTCAATGTCGCTAGCATAACCCTGGTGGAGAAACTAGGGATTCCAACAAGTAAGCATCCTCGACCTTATAAATTGCAATGGTTGAATAATAGTGGGGAGGTAAGGGTGAATAAACAAGTGTTAATATCTTTTAGCATTGGAAAGTACGAAGATGAAGTTTTGTGTGATGTAGTTCTTATGCAAGCTGGACACTTATTATTAGAAACACCATGGCAATTTGACAATAAAGTTATGAAGTGATACTTCAATTAATAAGTACTGCTCGCGGCACAACCAACGAATAATAATTCTTGTTCCTTTGACACCAAGTCAAGTTTATGAAGATCAAGTGAGGTTGCAAAAAGAGAGTGAACAAAAGAAAAGAGTGAAAAAGAGAGTGAACAAAAGAAAAAGTGTGAAAAAGAGAGTGAGCAAAAGAAAGAGAGTGACAAAAAGAAAGTGACTGAAAATTTAAGAGAAAATGAGAGAGAGACCGAGATAAATGAGAGAGAAAAAGAGGGTACAATTGAATGATGGGAGAAAAATAGAGAGAAAAACCAATTTCTATGAAAAGTCAAGTGAGATTAAGAGAGCATTGTTCTTAAACAAGCCTATGATTGTACTTTTGTACAAAGAGGCACTTTTTAACACTAACTAATCCTGTATTAATTTCTTTGCATAGTTCAATTGTCTCTCTTTTGCAAGAATTTGAAGATGTCTTTCTTGAGGAAATTCCAAAAGGGTTACCTTATATCCAAGGGATCGAACATCAAATTGACTTTGTGCCAAGTGCTACCATTCTGAACTGACCCTCTTATAGGAGTAATCCCGATGAGACAAAGGAACTCCAAAAGCAAGTTGGTGAATTGATGGAAAAGGGATATGTGAGGGAAAGCATGGGTCCATGCGCCGTTCCGGTGATTTTAATTCCTAAGAAGGATGGGACATGGAGGATGTGTGTTGATTACTGAGCCATCAATAACATATCGCAGTTATCGCTATCCCATTCCTACATAATATGTCATGAGTTACATGGTTTCCTTGTATCTTTCCAAAAGTGATTTGGCGCGGATACCTATCAAATTAGAATGAAAGAAGGTGATGAATGGAAAATGCCTTTCAAAACAAAATATGGTTTATGCTGAGTGGTTAGTTATGCCTTTCTTGCCAATCTAATGCACTCAGCACTTTCATGAGACTAATGAACCATGTTTTGTGTGCTTTCATTAGAAAATTTGTAGTTGTCTATTTTGACATGATATCCTCATTTATATCAAGAGCTTATGTAACACCCCGAAATATACCCTGGTCATTTTCAACGTGTTTAGGGTATTTTGTAGGTATAATTTGAAATTTTTCGCAATTATTATTTTGTTAAGTAAGAAAATTCGAAACCCGGAATTTGTACAAGATACAAGGGTAAAAGTGGAATTTGTTAAAACGGGATATAAAAGTCATAAGATAATAAGATTATATGCCAAAGTGGAATAATGGGAAGTTGTGGTGTAAATAGAAGAGAAATTGAGGACCAAAGTACAATAAAAAGGAAATTTAGACTCAAATGGGATAAGACCAAGTTGGTCTCACATTTTTTGGGCATTTTTGGGGAGAACAAAACGTGAAGAAGAGAGGAGAAGAAAAGAAGTAGAGGAAGAAGAAAAAGAAGAAGAAAGGTATGGAGACTAATTGTGTATGGATTGAAATGGTTTTGTATGGAAACTATTCAGGTTTTCAGATGGATTAGACTCCATTTCTAGGGTTTAGTTAGGAAATTCATCCTAACCCTAGATGTGTTGAAAGTTGGGTTGGTAATACCTTAGTTTGTATAAGATGAGTATGGAATCCTCCTTTTGAGTATGAATTTTTTGGTTTACCAGGGACGATACATGCTCGATGTTAGAAGTTAACCTAACTTACAAGTATTTGAGCTCAGTTTGAAAACCCTAATTAATCTCTATGTTTGGTTTTGGTTAAGAACACACTTGGGAGATGTTTTTCTGGAGAATATACAAGTTTTCTTTTGATTTTGGTTGGATTTCTAGAAAAAATGGGTGAAAGCATGCAAATATGGGCAAACTGTCGGGGTCCTATGCCGCGGCGTAAGGACCCTACGCAGCAATGTAGGCCAACGCCAAGGCGTGGCATGTCCAGGCCGCAGCGTGGCTGAGAGGGAGGATTTTGGTAGCTCGTGGGTACGCCGCGCCGTAGTAGTAGCATGCCGCGTGATAGCTACCGCTCTCAAAGATGGAAAATTTTGTGTTTTGTTTTTTGTCTTTTCTTATTCCGTTATTCCGAGGACTTGTCTATCGACTAATGAGAGGACCCTATAAGTGTATGAAATGGTCCATACATAACTTGTAAGGTAAAGGAAATAGAAAATTAGACTGCACTGCCATTTCAATGGGCTGAAGTTCGATGTTGGCAAACTTAATGCCCCTATGATAAGATAATAAGTTCCTGAACACATATAATTGTAAGACTACCTAAGACTTCTCGAGACACGACACCCGCACCTCCTCGTTACGTGGGCAGCACGATTAGTACTTTCGACTGGATGAGGTGATGACACCTCTATCAGTGCTTCGACACACTTCGCTTTGTGCTACAAAGACCAAGATCGCACCGCACTTTCTCGTACATATTGTATTGTGTCCTACTCATTCCTTATTATTGGTCTAGGTAGTCAAACAATTATATGATAAGAACCTGAATGACAAATAAGAATAAAGTAATGTACGTCGTTCTGCTCTGAATGTACCTACGGGTACCTCGGTACAAGTATAAACTCTGTAGTACCTACGAGTACAAGTATAAGCTCTGTAACTCCTACGGGAGATCTGAACAAGTATAAGTCTGCTACAAGTATAAGTATGTGTCCTACGAGAGATCTGACCAAGTATAAGTTTGTTATAAGTACAAGTACATGTATAAGTTTGTTATATTAATTCATTAATAATTCTGATATTTGCTACTGCATATTTGTTATTGTTATATGCTTACTGCAAATGAGTATTAGTGCATGTGTATACGTATAAGTCATATGTTTCCCACAAGCGTAAAGTTTAGGACAGGTTTTAATCCGTGCAGGTACAGAGGAGGATGTTCGCGATCTTATGCATACTGTTGGGCCAGCACACTTATAGGGGACCACCATAGTAGGTTTTACGCTCTGATTATGTAAATGTAAATGTACAATTTTTGTATATGTATATGTAAATGGGACTCAGGATTGTATGTATTGACACTATAAACACCACTATGGTGGTAGTTTTATTTTGTATCCTTGTACATGATATTTTGATTCAGTTATAAGACTTGGGCCCACCAATGTCTAAAAAAGCAAGTAAAGAGTCCTAGTATAGTCTTGTGCCCCTTCGTCCCCGCTTAGGCGGGGGTCGGGGGTGTGACAACTTAGATGATCATTTGATTCATTTAAAAATTGTTTTGGATGTGCTTTGAAAAGAAAGATTGTTTGCTAACCTTAATAAGTGCACATTTTTCATCGATAAGCTTGTGTTTCTTGGTTTTGTTGTTAGTGCACAAGGGATATAGGTTGATGAAGAGAAGGTTCAAGAGATTTAAGATTGGCCAAGTCCAACAAGTGTAAGTAAAGTTTGAAGTTTTCATGGACTTACTAGTTTTTACCGGCAGTTTGTAAAGGACTTTAGTAGCATAGCTACACCAATAATAGAAGTCATCAAGAAGGATGTTGGGTTTAATTGGGGTGAAGAGAAAGAAAAAGCATTCCAATTTATCAAGGAAAAACTAACTCATGCTTCTTTACTTGCTTTACCTAACTTTGCAAAAACTTTTGAGGTTGAATGTGATGCTTCAAGTTAGGTATTAGAGCAATTCTTATGTAAGAAGGACGACTCCACCGCAGATATTTTAGCAAAGCTAAAACAAGAAAGTCTTGAAATAAACTTTACTTATGACAAGGAATTGATAAAATGGTTCGAGTTTTGAAACTCAACATCATCTTTGGCCTAAGGAATTTGTGATTCACACCGACCATGAGTCCTTGAAGCATTTGAAGGGTCAACACAAGTTGAATAAGAGACATACACGATGGATGGAGTTGATCATAGAAACCTTTCCATATGTCATCCGCTACAAACAAGGTAAGGAAAACTTCGTTGTCGATGCACTTTCACCGAGGTATGTCCTAATCTCTACTCTTGATGCTAAATTGCTTAGTTTTGAACACATTAAAGAATTGTATCCTTTGAACTAAGATTTTAGTGAAGAATAGGCTTGTTGTGAAAAAGTAGTCCATAACAAGTTCTTTAGACGTGAGGGGTTCTTGTTTCGGGAAAATAAGTTGTGCATTCCTAATTGTTCCATTCGGAATTATTAGTGAAGGAGTCTCATGGTGGAGGATTGATGGGACATTTTTGGGTATGCAAGACTTTAGGGGTTTTACAAGAACACTTTTATTGGCCTCACATGGAACGGGATGTTGAGAGAATTTGTGGGAGGAGGTGTATCGCATGTAGGCAAGCTAAATCTTGAGTGAAACCCATTGGCTTTTACACACCACTTCCTATTCCTAGTAAGCCTTAGGTTGATATTTCAATGGACTTTGTGTTAGGTTTGCCTAGGACTCGATGTCGTAGGGATTCTATTTTTATGGTTGTGGATAGGTTTTCAAAGATGGCTCATTTTATCCCATGCCACAAAACGGATGATGCTTTTCATGTGGTCGAACTATTCTTCAGGGAGGTGAGATTGCATGGTACGGTTAGACAGCTTGTTTCTTGGAGAGATGAAAATTCCTGAAGTTACTTTCTTGGAAGACCTTGCGGTGTAAGTTAGGAACCAAGTTATTGTTTTCTACTACTTTTCATCCACAAACCAATGGTCAGACCGAGGTAGTGAATAGAACCTTGTCTAATTTGTTGAGGGCTATCATTAAAAAGAACATTAAAACAAGTGGGAAGACTGCTTTCACACATGTCGAAGCTCATTTATAATCGTATTATACCCCGCCACTAAATTTTCACCTTTTGAGATTGTATATGGTTTTAATCCATTAATCCCTTTAGATTTATCTCCTTTACAAATGTCTGAGCATGTTAATATAGATGGCAAAAATAAAGCCAAATTTGTTAAGCATATTTGTGAGAAGGCAAGACTCAACATCAAGTGAAGGACGGAACAATATGCCAAACAAGCCAACAAAGGGCATCACTAAGTTGTCTTTGAACCTGGAGATTGGGTTTAGGTGCACATGCGCAAGGAAGGATTTCCCGCAAAAAGGCAATCTAAGTTGCTCCCTAGGGGTGATGGTCCTTTTCAAGTCCTCTAGCGAATCAATGACAATGCCTACAAGCCAGATTTGCTTAGTGAGTATAATGTCAAGGCTACTTTTAATGTCATTGACTTGAGTCCTTTTGATGTAGGTGACGATTTGAGGATAAATCCTTTTCAAGATGAGGGGAATGATGGTGGCATGGCTAAGGAATGGAGTGCGGACTCGCTTGAAATCCCACTTGGCCTGTTGACACGAACTAGAGCCAAGAGATTCAAAGAAGCCCTTAATATTTTAATTCGTGATGTCCAGGTAGAAGAGCTCACGTGTTCAACCCTAAAGTGGAAACAAAGATGGTTCACGTCATCAAAGTAAATTCGAATTTGGACCAAGAGCCAAGGCGTTTGACTAGTTGATTTGCTGCTATTTTTGGAGCTGATTTGTTGCAAATTTGGTGTTGATTTCCTGTTGATTTTATGCTATTTTGGAGCTAATTTGTTTCTGATTAGCTGAGGATTTGTTCCTGATTTGCTGCTAAATTGTTCCTGATTTGTTGCTGATTTATTCCTAATTTGCCGTTGATTTGATTACTAAGTCTTGTCCTAAAATTATCTAGTTTCCTTTTTTGGAGCTGATTTGCTATAGATTTGGTGTTGATTTGCTGCTGATTTGTTCCTGATTTGCTGTTGATTTGTTGCTATTTTGGAGCTGACTTGCTTTTGATTAGCTACTGATTTGGTGCTGATTTATTCCTGATTTGCTGCTAAATTGTTCCTGATTTACTGTTGATTTGTTCCTGATTTGCGGCTGATTTGATTACCAAGTCTTATCCTAAAATTATATAGTTTCCTTTTTCTCCTTATGGACGTTTTAGTGTGTGCGTAGCTTAAGAAGGTATAATTTATTTTTGTTTCATTTCTTGTTTTTGGCCGAATATCTTAGTTTCCTTTGTGGTCGAATTTAGTTTTGTTCTTCATATTTTTTAGGCCTATTTATAGGCATGCTATCCCTACGTTATCCAGTTTACGAATTAATAAAATTGAGAGTTTAAATTTATCTTTGGTTCTTGAAAGAACTCCTTGAACTTATCGGCTATTTTGTGGTGTTCATCAAGACTTATCAATCAGATCTCCATCACCGACTGTGGCATCCTCCTATTCCAAGGGTCTTGCTTCCCTATAAGCAATGGGTCAAGGTCTTCTATCCAAACCGAATACTAAAATGGTTCTTCTGAACTAATTCAGTCACGGGTCTCCTCACAAGTTGGCGAGTTTCGTATCAAACACAGGAGAATAAAGAATCAAAGGATTGAAGGGTTTCAAGCGAAGTGATAACTTTTCACGGTGAACTTTAGTGACTGCTCAATGGTAAGCTGCCAACTTGCAAGCACAATCAAAGATATAAATACATGTATATGTATGTCGTCTTTTATATTGGAGCCTCATTGTATTTGTTTTTCTCATGTGGTAAAGCGTTCAACGTTTAAAAAAGACAGAGTATAGGAAGGCGAAAGGGTCTCTATTTCGAGTCTCAATAAGAATAGTTTACTACATTATAATTAAAGTGTTTATCGGTAAAAAAAATTATTTTATCATATATGCTTAATAACTTATATTAAATTATTAAATCATTAAACTGATCTACTAAACACTTTCCTAATTTAACCCACATATATTCCATGAGACTGTCTTGATAAGCACCAAAGTCCGAATTCTTTGAACAAAACCCTATCCAAGAGAAGAGATCTATTAGAAATCTTAATCCAGGTATGAATATTGGAGAATTTAAAACCAAGGTTGTACCAAAAGCACATGAGCAAGAAAAAAAAAGTTGGACAAAGAATTGAAAGCCTCTCAACGAGTGGATATAAACATCTTTGTCAATGCTTTAAGTTGAGGAAGAAATACAGGAGGGGTTCGTTTGGAACCGAAAAATACTAGGAAAGGAAAAACAATTAATAAAAATGATTTTTTCATATTTGGTTTCACTATAGAAATTATAAAAGAAAATCAAATATAATCACAATTCCTCAAAATTTTAAGTATTTTTAAATTTTATTAGTCTTTATATAATAGAGAGAAACAAAGTAATAAAATGAGTTTGAATAAACACATAAAATTAATTTATTAAGTTTAAACCTATTTTTTATTTTCTTTCAAAAGAAAATTTCTTCCTCTTTTGTCTATATTTTCTTCTATATCTTCTTTTCTTAGTACTTTTCAGTTCAAGCCCCATGTGAGAACTATTATTGGAGATAAACCTATTCAATTCTTCCCATAATTAAACATCATATTAGATGAAAGTGATGTATAAATTTTTTTTGAAATTAGGGTCATGTTAGGACATATAGCTCTTTTTTTTTTTTTCATCAATTTTTATATTTAAGTTACTTTACGAACAATAAAGATGAATTTAGATATGATTTGGATAAAATGAAATCTCCCTCGTAAACAAAAGTGTAGAAGAGTATCGTATTCTCGCTGATGATCTCAAGTACCACAACACCAAAACTAAAAACACACTTAATTTTTCGAAAAATCCATCCAATGCATACTTTGGAGACATATGGCCCACTGCATTGAACCATTTAGAAGTACTCAGTCAAATGGGAACGCAATCATGCAATTACCTTTTTTTTCTTTTCTACACTACAATATGCAATATTACTTACTAAGTTCCAACTACTGTATTTGTTATAAAAGCGGAAGCTTTGATGCTTGAGAATATGAATTTAAGAACACAAAAATAAATAAATCAACATAAAGGTGCATGAGGGTTTTAACGTGATTCGACCAATTATGCTTACATCCACGGATGAGATAGAATCTTTAATTTTCAGTATTCTGAAAACACAAAGTACAAGATTAAAGTATCAATGTATTGCGATAATAACACAAAATCACAAAACCCTAAGATATCCACAATACCGAGAAAATACCTCACAAAACTCTCAATCCCTAAAGCTCTTACATCTCTGCACACAACGAATAGTCTTTACAAGTCCATCTCTCTTTCATAACTTTTTCCCCTCGTGAACCATAATATTTATAGAGATATTCCTAAAAGTTTTCCTTATTCTATAAGGAACCTAATATTACAATAATATAAAAGTATGGATTATCCTATAAAATATTCTTTACAAAAATGAATTAATACAAATTAGGAATTTGAGACATATTCTAACAATCTCCACCTTGGATCAAATTCCATCAAGTCAATCATCCATCATATCTTGATAAGAGAGCAACTGACTCCGCCTTGAACTGAAATTCATTTTATCTTCATCTTGTGTGCTTTGAAATCATTTGTTCTTCGAAACATCTTCGACCTGAAGCTTTGATACCATTTGTTATGAATCGCGGAAGCATTGAGCAGGAGAATATGAATTCAAAAACACAAAGATAAAGAAATCAATGTAAAGGTGCACGAGGGTTTTAACAGCGATTCAAAGTTAATTATGCCTACATCCACTGACATGAGATAATCTTTCCAATTATCTCTGAAAACACATAGTACAAGATTTAAGTATCAAAGTATTACAACAACTAGGAAAAATCACAAAATCACAAAACCCTAGGATTCCTACAATACTGAGAAAATACCTCACAAAACTCTCAATCTCTCAAACTCTTATATTTCTGCACACACCTATTAGCCTTTATAAGTCCATCTCTCTCATCATGACTTTTTCCCATCATGATTCACAATATTTATAGGGATATACCTAAAAGTTTTCCTTATTCTATAAGGAAACCTAATATTACAATAATATAACAACTAGGAATTATTTTATAAAATATTCTTTATAAAAGGAATGAATGCAAATTAGGAATTTGAGACATATTCTAACATTATTTGTGTATGCCTCTACTTGCTTACTGTAAAAAATCCTTGCTAAGCGATAGTCTAAAATTTTGGGATTCATCTCAACATCAAGTAGAATGTTGCTTGTTTTCAGGTCTCTATGAATAATCTTCAACAAGCACCTTGGTGAAGATAGCAGTCTTGAGCGATTCTACACGATGTTGAATCTTCTCATCTCTGTTGTTACCTTGATCGTCTGACCTCCAGGGTATCAGTGGCGTAATGTCAACCTGCAAAAAGGGAAATCCGGTGACGATGGGTCGGTCGCCTCTTCGATGATTAAGTCAATAAAAACACGGAATGGAAGAAGAAGAGGTTCGTACAGTTGAGATTGCATACCTTCTCGTCGTGGAGATCCTCCTAATTTATAGAGGGTGGTTTGGAGAATCCCTCCCTTTTTCTCCGAAAAGAATCTCCCATTTTTTAGGAACGAAATCTTTCTTTCCTTATAAAAGACTAATTCTTCCTTATCATGGATTAATCTTCCGAGAAGTAAGGGATTTGGAAGTTAGGAAATTCGGGGATAAATACCTTTTGCGTATTTCCCGCCTTTATCCATTCATCCACAACGAACTTTTCATAAGCAGGAGGACAACTGGCTGGGGAACTTGGAACTTTAGACTGGCTGCCCTGAGGCTAACCTCTGGGAGGATACTTTGTCTTTCATAGATGGGCATTCGGGTTTCCCGTCTAGGTAGTGCCTACTAGTTTTGATATGGAAGGTGGGCTTGGGCCACTTCACATCGTGGGCCAGTGGACTACCTGGATGGAAGTGGCTCTGCCCTGTGGCTCATTAAGTAGTGGTTAAAGACCTGTTTATACTCACAATGCCCCCCTTTCCCCCGACTAGTATTTTTTGTTTTTTCGAGTTAGGGAAAATATTGTGTTCTTCACCTTGAGCATGGAAAGCTGGAACATTTAAGAGGTGCACTAAACGCACCGGAAGGTGAAGCATGTTTGATCATAAAGAGCTTGAGTGGCGCACACGCCCCAATGTGTCTGGGGTGCATGATGTTCTGATGGCTCATTTAATGCGCCCACATGTTCCACTCCATATAGTGGTCTCGACCAGGCCGCTCTATCCATAAAGTCTTCTACCGCTTCGATTTCTTTCTCATTTCCATGAACTAGCAAGGGATAAGGAAGATCATCAAGGCTTTGAGCCGCGCCATGGGTATGGGATGCAAGGTTTACACATCTATGGGGATCTTCTAGAGGTCCCAAATGGTATGCTGGACTCCTCCGTCCCATTGCCTCCTGAGTTCTTCACGAATCCCAAGTGCCCCCCGGTCTTAGTGGCCAATTAAGATATGGCGATTGAGCTGCATCTGAGCGAGGTGGTCTAGGAATTTGAGGAAACAATCCCGTCGGGGACCAGAGCTGACTCCAACCCCTCCTTATTCTCTCTCTTTTTTATAAGGGGCCTTATTTGGCCACCAAGACTTGTGTTCCGACGCCTTTGGTGTTTAATAAAGGCAATTTTGGCCATTCCATTGCCTTTTACTTCTATTCTTAACGCCTATCATGACTTATAAATCTCAGCTTACTTAAGCTATTGAGAGCTCCCTTCCACGAAGTTTAGCTAGGTTAGTCATTTTGGGGTATAAATATTGAGTCTTAGAGCCTCAAGCTTGGTCTTTTGAAAGTGTCAGTAGGCTTAGAGCCACAAGTCTGGTCTTTTGAAAGTGCGAGCAGGCTTAGAGCCACAAGTCTGGTCTTATGAAAGTGCAAGAAAGCTTAGAGCCACAAGTCTGGTCTTTTGAAAGTGCCAATAAGCTTAGAGTCACAAGTCTAGTCTTATGAAAGTGCAAGCAGGCTTAGAGCCACAAGTCTGTTCTTTTGAAAGTGCCAACACGCTTTGGGAGCTACAAGTCCGTCTTTAAAAGTGCTAAAGAAGCTTAGAGCCACAAGTCGGGTCTTTTGAAAGTGCCAACAGGCTAGGAGCCACAAGTCTTGTCTTTTCAAAGCAAAGAGCTTGTGAGCTACAAGTCTCGGTCTTTCAAAGTGCCAATGGCTTAGTGCCATAAGTCCTGGTCTTATGAATGCCAGGTTAATTCCAAAAATTTAAGTAAATAATGCCTTTAAAGAACACCCGACATCATATGCCAAAGATTTGAAAGGAACATTCTAAAGGAAATTTTATCGATGTACTCTTAAAGAAAACTTTACTCGATAATAGCTTTAAGGTGCATAGTATCTACATTTGCATTAAGTTCTATATAGTTTATTTAATGCGTAAGACCCAACTGGCCCTACTCTTACGATCACGTATGGCCCCTCCCAATTTGGTTGGAATTTGCCAACCGTCGGGTCAGTCGTGTTTTCAAAGACTTTTCTCAAGACTAAATCTCCGGCTCGGAATGTATACGGCTTTATATGCTTGTTGTATAAATTTGTCATCCTTTATTGGTAAGATGCTATACGTATTGTGGCTGCTTCCCGGAGCTTGTCTTCCATATCTAGGTCCTTAGAGATGGCTCCAAAGTTAGCAATTCTAGGAACCTCAGTTCAAAGCGTGGGCATCCCGATTTCTTTAGGAATAATGGCCTCTATACCATAGGTGAGGGTAAATGGTGAAACTCAAATCGAAGCCTACTAGTTCCTTTGATAGGCCCAAAGGACTCTGTAGTCATTCCACCCATTTTCTCCTAACTCCACGCGCACGCTTCTAAGTCACAAGAGAGCTTTCATGGATGCCTTTCACCGCCATCGCTTCTACGCGTACCACGAGAAAGCCGAAAGAGGTTTTGATTTTCAGCTCATGGCAGCAGTTTCTGTATACTTTGCTACCAAACTGTTGTCCATTATCAGTTATGATCGATTGAGGTATTCCGAACCGGCAGACAATATTCTTCCACAAAAACTAGGTGACGCCCTTGTCTTTTATGGAAGCGAAGGCTTCAGCTTCCATGCATTTTCTAAAGTAGTCTGTGGTGACCAACAACAACTTTTTCTGAGCTGGAGAGGTAGGTAGCTGTCCAACTATATCCATTCCCCACTAAGCAAAGGGCCAAGGGTTTGTAATGGAGGCTAGGTCTTACCGCGGCACCCTCGATAATGAGAGCTTTATCATTGGTAGCAAATGCGACTTGACATAAGCGGTTTCCATCCGCTTCCTACGGGTTAGCCAATAATACCTTTCACAGATGGGCCCTATGTAGCGACCTCTAGGCCCTATCGAATCTCGATTGGCGGATTCATTACCCCAAACCCCGTGGACGCCCATTTAATTCTTTTATTTTTCATTTTAATTAAGTTTTCTTTTTTCAAATTTGTCGTGACCCGAAACCCCGGCCCGACTCGAATGGCGGATCCGAACTGGAGCCTGGTTTACTCCGACATTTTCATTTATCTTATTAAAACGTTTATTTAATTTGTTTATTTCGTAAGCTGCTTTTGGGGCGCAAGCCCATAATCACATAATTTCAATGCAATTTTAAAGAGCCCTGAACATTTACATAAAATACATTTACAAAGAAGGCATTCATGCCTTTTCAAAATGATATACAAAACTAAGGTTCTAGGGTTTAACCCTTTGTTAAAAAAAAAAATACCACAATTGTTCAAAAGAGATGATATGCAAAATGACTGAGTATATACTTATACGCCGCATTTCCCTCTCTATGACTCCTACACGCACGATCTTGTCTCCCTTCCCGTCACTAAACCCGCGCATAGATAAAACTATACGCTACATTTTCATGCTTAGTGGTTCTATATACGCTCTATTCCAATATTCAATGTAACCTCAAACATGCATTTAACATTAAATCATGCCTATTAATTCAACAAATGCCTATTATGTTACTTATTTTCACATGCTTCTACCCCCAAATAATTCTTACCAAATCACAATTAAGAAAATTTCCAATGCAAACAAACTATTTATTTTATCTTTATAGATGGCGGAGTATATAGGTCTTATTACACTTTTACACAGTATATTTACCTTAATCTATTCATTTATATTTTCTGACGTGATTCGTTATGAATCTCGCTTTATATATATTCGGTAATGTACTTACACATTAATACCCGGGTTCCTATCATGACGATCGCCGCTTTGTGTACTCGACATGTGTATTACTTTAGCCGCCAGAGGCACATGACGGATGCCGATTGGTGCATCCCGTCAAGTGGGATATTTCTTCACTGCTGACAGCGCCATCGCGACTTCCGATGCTTATTGGTGCATCCCGCTCAAGTGACATCGACACAATTCTCTGGTGCCTTCGTGACGGATGCCGACGGGTGCATCCCGTCAGCGGTTCATTCAAGATATCGATGCAATTAAGATGTCGGAATTGTCCATCTACTCTACATTTCGATTTATCAATCACATTCATTCCTAGCTTTTCAAATATCACATTTCAATTCCATATTCACTTTCGTATTCTCTTTTCAAGGATATACTCACCCATGTATCATTTCCTATACACATTCACACACTCATTTCTTATATGTTTGGTAAATCTACTAAGATACTTGACATAAGAATAGAGTCGAGAACAAACATGCAAAAACTTGAAACAAGAATAGATTCAAGAGAACAAAACATGCAAAACTTGAAACGGTGAACAGTTGAGAACAAACATTCAAACTTGAAATGTGAGAATAGGATTTAAGAACAAACCCAAAATACAGACTGATTCCAATCTCGAATCTCAAACACAGCTCGCTTTTCCTCCTCGTTGTCTCCTATTCCAAAACCATTAAAGAACAATATTATTCAAGCTGCATTAGTGGTTTTGGTTAGATTGATTTTCGGAGTTTAATATGAGTTCCAATTTAACATTCTATATGTAGATGGATTCTTGACTCAATGGGCTTTCCATAGAGTAAGAGCACCTCGAACTCCAAGTTCGACGCAGGGAGTTAAGACCTTCCGGTTGAGGTCATACACGCCAAATCCCGAACAGCAGACTGAACCGGACGAGCCTGCCCACACCCGGTCAAACGTCTTCTATACTCATCAGAATATTACGATTCTTGACTCAATGGGCTTTCCATAGAGTCCAAGAACACCCAAATCGGAGTTCAAACAAGGAGATATGACCTTCCGTTATGGCTACGCCAGAATAACTTTCGACGGTACTGACCTGAATCGATGCAAAGACTGCTGATGAAAGATCGCTGACGCAGCACCGCTTGACAATTACTGTTGGCGACCACTGTTTGACGCATCACCGCTGGATCGACCACCGCTTTGACGGTTAATCGCTTGACGGACAACGTTTGACAACATTACTCGACGATTATCGCTTCACCACCCCGGGCTTGACGCACCACCGCCGACACCAATCGCTTGGACGAAGACCGCTTGATCACCTCAATCGCTGACGACTGGGCTTGACGACCTTCGCCTGGATCGCACCAACGCTTGACCGACACCGCTTGACGACCACCGCTTGACGTACCACCGCTTGACGACCGTTTGACACCACCGACCATTTGATCGTTTCGTGAAAGTAAAAAGACTATAACTCGTCTACAAGTCCGAATTAAGAAATTCAAAAGCCTAACATCAAGTTCATTGATGTGGCTACAATTTTATATAAGGACTTAATGCCAAATTCTCTTCTTTATTTATGATCCAAAACCTGTTCTAAGGTACGGCTAGTTGACCCGAACTGACAACCGACCGACCAGATTTAGTTGGGCTGACCTAAAAGGACTATAACTTAGTTCATACAGAGGTCCAAATTGAGAGAAATTAAAAGCCTAACATCAAGTTAATTGATGTGGCTACAATTTACTAGAAGGACACACTACTAAATCCCCTTCACTTGCACCCAAAATCAGTTTAAGGTTCTATTAGGTCACAGACTACCACAATGTGGCTTCCATGTTTAAATGCAAACTAAACTTTCCCCTCTATACAAATAACTACCCAACAATCCTTAGGGTAGAAGTTAAGAAGACCATAGAGAAGACCTACCTCATGGAGTTTGTCGAAGTCCCTGCCCGCCCTACTTTGTAGCCTTTGTCACTAGGGAAGGACTTCCTTCTGCTTCTCACGGAGACCTATGGTTCGATCGTCGGGAAAATCTGCAGGTACGACTTCTCTAACTTTCCTTTTCTCTAATTTTATTTTCTTATGGATCACTTAATCGTATTAA
Source organism: Tetrastigma voinierianum (assembly GCA_016808115.1). Lineage (NCBI taxonomy): Eukaryota > Viridiplantae > Streptophyta > Magnoliopsida > Vitales > Vitaceae > Tetrastigma > Tetrastigma voinierianum. Next base: position 83,724 of record JAEQBH010002940.1, on the reverse strand, counting down.
AAAAGAGGTGCCTCCCTTTCCTACATGCCACATGTCATTTGATTTTTTCCTTTTACTCATTTATTTCTCCTAATATCACTTAGACATATAAACTTATTTACAATCGAATTGTCCCCATTTTTACAATTTCCCTATAGTTTCTCTTTTTCACTTGGGTTCATTTCTGATTCAACAATCATCTTAATCAATAAAACAAATTTTTAAAAATACCTGTTGGCTCAATTATAAATTTAATATATAATAATTTTATTATAAAAAATTTTAGGGTATTTTGGGGTGTTACACTATGAGCTAAAGTTGTATCGCCCGGATGGTTTCTACACACCCCCTCATGAAGTTCTTCTAGTATATATTGCCCTAGATGGGTAGTGAGACACTTAAGATACGGCCTAACTGGGTGAGACCACTGATAATCCGCTCTATTTACCAAGGAAAATCGTGGCCTGCTGTGACTCCAGACCTACGGGCTTCCTTTGGCTCACATCTCGGCAGCTCGCCTGCTCGATAATGCAATGCAAGCACATCTAGGAGCCCAATTCATTTATCTGACTTACTCGATCCTTTGTAATAGACGATGTCGACTCGTAGTAAATTAGCAGGAATATAGTTTCTTTTATTAGGATGGATACGACTACTGCTATCAAAGCGTCTGCCTTTTCATTAGAGTCCCTTGGGATATGCTCAAGCTTCCAAGCCGCAAAATTCCCTAGTCATTGCTTGACCAAGCCCATATACCTGGCTATACGCTGGTCTCGTGTTTCGTATTCTCCATTTACATGTCCTACTACCAGTTGAGAGTCGCTACGTATGAGGAGCTTCTTTGATAAAACTGATTGAGCGAGATCGATCCTGGCTATGATTACTTCATACTCAGTCTCATTATTAAACGTGGGGAAGTCTAGTTGTATGCTCTACCCTCTCCCTAGTTAGGGCTTTTAGTTACAAGTTGACCCCAGCTCCTGTTTGGTGAGAAGCTCCATCCACATTAAGGATCCACCAACCATCATTATCCCGACCTCACATCAGCCGCGCTTTTCTAGAAATCCGCCAATACCCGCCCCTTCAATGCTGCTTAAGTTTATAATCGACATCGAACTCACTTATTCGACGCCCAATCGGGCTCATCCACCATCGCACTTATGTATAGTGTGTTCTCGCAGAGGGGAGAGATTGGTCGCCACCGACGATGTGGTGTCGAAAGTAGGGGTGAAGCTTTTTATCTACCACACGTAGGGCCAGTGCCGCTTGTTCTAGACATAAATGTCGAGTTTTTGCTTCCGCCAGGGATTTGCTTATGAAGAATTGATTCGTGCTTACTAGAGGGTGGAGTTTGAATCAATAAAATTTGTTTCCTTATAAAATTTCTCCCATCGCCGTGAGCTGCTTTACCGCAAAGATACGTCTAGTAGTTTAACACGGATGCGTTCATCCAGGGAATGATTTGCATCGTTAAGGAAATGGCAGGCTTTTAATTTTGAATTTTGATTTATCAAACAAAGGGAAGTTGTTTGGATGATGATTAATTGTAAAAACTCGAAAGTGAAGTGTGAAAAGGTAACTTTGAAGGTTTAGGTCACTACCGACAACACAAGCAATAAGTGTCTCGTCATATCCTCGCATTATGGCAAGTAACATATAGTCAGCCATAACCTGATCTTTGTTTAACTATGAAAACTAACCCTACGACCACTTATTTGAGTCTACACAAATTATGCATTCACACCCCTTTGGGCTTCAAAACCCTAGCACTCAACCTCATTTCGCTGGGCTCGTAGTTGCCATCTAGGATAACAAAGGCATCTAGCAATAAGTATGCACTGTAATCCCAAAGCATGGCAAGTATTGACCAAAGTAATGACATTAAATAGCTTGAAACCCTAGTTTGGAAGATATGGAACCATAAATACAAGACCGTAACTTTTACAAAGAAGAGGACAACCCGCAAAGAACCCCAAAAACTAAGCCAAGAACCCTCCTCTTCAAAGCTATAAGGCTTAGCCAAGCATCTCTTGAGTTGTCATCCTCAAGAGGAGTGTTTGGCAGCCTAGAAAATAAAAGAAAGAGGAGAGCGAAGAGAGAAAAAGCAAACCCTAAATGAAAGTCATGAGATATTTACATAATGAAAAGTCACAAAAGATCGCTTAGGGTTACAAATGACGGGGGCTTATATAGGCCACCAAATGTGTGAAATTACAAGAAAAACCCAAAATATTGGCTAATACAAGGGACAAGGAGGCAGCCGTTCAAACGGGTCGCTGGCATTAATTACACAAAATTAACAGGGCAAGGAATTTCGCTATGCAGGGAAAATTTCGCTAGCCTAGCGAAATTTCGCTAGCCTAGCGAAATCAAGTACGTAGATAGCTTAAAATGTGGGAATTTTCGCTATGCACAGTGAATTTCGCTAGCTAGCGAAATTTCGCTAGCCTAGCGAAAATTTTGAGAGATAGCGAAAGTGGAGAATTTCGCTAGGCACAGTGATTTTCGCTACATAGCGAAATTCGGGGCTAGCCTAGCTTAGTCCCTCTATTTCTCTTCGCTAGATCATAAATTCGCTATGGTTGAGCACCGCAATCCCAACAAATTTTCAAGTAATCATAGCTAAATTTCCCGGGTTGCTTGTTCTTACACCGCCTCGCACACCGCACCTCCACTTCATCGCTTTCTTCATCACTTTTCCTTCATTTCACTGAATTTGATATATTGATGGCTGGAAATAGTTTCACCTTCGCGGTTCAAATACATCTCGATATCAAATTCGACACTTTAATGGATGAGGTACACAAAACCGTAAAATAAATCCACAAGTAACCTCGAATGGAATAAGTGATACTAAGTAGACTAACACCTCAATTGGCTTAATGAGCACGATTAGCACAAGAAAAGCACTCAAAACCTATCTCTCGAATGTGGCTCAAAATAAAGACTCATTCTGACTAATCAAGAATATCAGTCTCTGTTTTCGATTTTCGTCTTCTTTGAACAAAGTTACGCTTACCAAGACTTCTGACATCGCTAGGTAAAGATAGAGTGTGACCCCTGCCCTTGGGCTAGTCAGGATTGGTGGTTTGACGAGGTACTGTTGAATTGCCATGAAAGCCTAACTACATTCCTAATTCCACCCGATTCGTTTGGATCCCTAGATCGTGAAATGGTCTCAACCGGGCTCAGAATGGGATATAAGCCTTACTCGAGAGTCGCCAATGACCAAGAAGTTATTGTACTCCCCTTTGGGTAGTAGGAGCTTGAGAGTCCATTATCGCTTGTTGACGAGATTGGCCTCATTCCTCTCTCTAGGTTACCAGTTCTAAAACTTGCCCAAACTAACTCCGAATGCACATTTCAGAGGGTTCAGTTTCATGTCGTGCCCTCGCAACAACTCAAAGGTTTCTTGTAGATGCTTCATGTGGTCGGGGCTTTGGACTTGACAAGCATATCATCGATATAGACCTCCATGGTCTTGCCTATCAGCGGTCGAAATATCTGTTGGCCAACCTTGATAAGTCGCCAAAGCTAAGTCGGAAAAGCATTGGCATCAGGTAATGGTATAATCACGGTGTAATGAAAGTTGTTTTCTCTGCGTTAGGCTGATGCATTGGAATCTAGTGGTATCCAAAAAAGCCATCCAGAAATGACAGTATCCCGTGCCCGACTGAGGCATCAACAATCTGGTCTATACGTATGTGAAGCTATCCTTCGAATGCTTCATGTTCCACGTAGTCTACATACTCCACTTACCGCCTCTTCGAACCACCAATTACTAGCAAGCCATTCGAGGTACTTTATTTCTCTGATGAAAACTGCCTTTAGGAGGTTATCTACTGTCAATAATTTGACGGGGCGGTTCGGGTGAAAAACGTATCACTTTCTGCCTTATACCGCCATGTCGACAATATTCAACTTCTATAGAGGCCACCGCTCCGGGTCGATTCGACTCATATCCGAGTGACTCAGCGAACACATCCAGGTTTTAATAGCACTTTGCACCCGGGCCTCCTTCTTTGCATCGGATAGAAGAGTACTGATGTATGTGAACTTCTCTAGCCTGTCTAACGCTACTATCTCCAAGGGATCTACGGCCAATGGGTCATTCTCTTCCGCCTTGATCTGGGCGGCAGCCTTTGATTGCTATGTGGGGGTGTGATCTTCGAGGGGAGGATTCTCATAATTTCTCGCCCCCCTCTGCACCTACATAGACAATTGATTACACTGTCGTGCAGCAAGCTGACTGCTTAAAAGGTCAACCTGCCCAGCGTTAGTTAAATAGCTGATCGTTTGATGGTAGGTCGAGGGGATAGCTTTCATCGAGTACAGCCAAGTCCGCCCCACTATGGCATTGTAAGGCCCCAAATCATAGTACGACTCCTGATGAAACTCTCGGCGGTGGAGCCGCACATTCCCTGGGATGGGGTTCCCGACGAATAACGGCCTCCTGATCCCCGGGAGGTCGGCGATAATCGAGGCGAAGAAGTCAGCCTCAATACGCCGTCAGATCTACCGAGGTCCGATGAGGGATGACTCACCGACCGAAGTACTGCCCGCTTGAGGCCGCTCCAGATTCTCGTCGAGGCACAAAGACGGCCCGGTCCCATCCGCGTCCCGGTACCCTCCCGAACCCCGAGCCTCGTGACTACCCGGGTAACCCAGCCAGACGGTTCAGAACTCCGAGCCGAACCCGGCCCGCCTCGGCCTCTGGGGCACCGGGACCGACCAGCTGGCTCCGAGGCGGGACCCACCTGCACGCACCATATCCGTAGCGGGAAAGAACACCGCGCAGGGCAAGGCTGACCGAAATGTGACCGTGGCGAGGACTGTAGCGGGTACCGTGGCTCAATCCGTGCTCTAAGTAAAGGGTCGCGGACTATAGGGGGATCTGTGGCTAATATCGTGCCGGCGGTGGAGGCGCAGTGAACGGCCGGCGGTGGTAGCTGGTGCCGGAAGACACAGGAACGGCAGCTCATGGTGCGAAAAAGTGCGGCTTGCAAAAGCGGTAGTGGCTCAATCGTGTGGCTCTGGCCGCAGGTGGTCACCCGGTCGGGTGCAAAGGTGGCAGTGGCTACTAAGAATCGATGGCTACGGGCGCCGGCGCAGGCAGATGCAAAGTGGAAGCTCAGGCGTGTCGGAACCAAGAATGGCTCGTGGCTCCTGCCGTGGGCGTAGAAACAGGAGGCTGGTTATATACAAAATGATCTTAAATAGCCCTCCCTCTCCTTTTATAAAGGTTTTGAGCAGCTTGAAGATTCATTCCACCCAATTTCGCTATTATAGCGAAATTTAGCTAAGACCTCGTGACCACCCGAAAATTGATTTTCAAGATTTAAAAAAATGAAATAATCTTAAAGAAAGAAAATTATTATAATAAAATTATTATAAGAACTATACTTAAAACTTAATATAAGGTAATATAATATAGTTACAAAATTACTAATAAAATAGAAAACTACTAAATTAGGAAACTTTCTAAAAATGGCCAAAAATTATAGAAATTAACTAAATTAAAATAAAAACCAAAATTTATTGAACTGCAATTCGGTTTTTGAAAACACCAAACCAGTTCAATATCACAAAATTACTCAAGGAGGGTCAAGGAGGATGATCTCCTCAACTCGGCAGCGGCCCGAGTCGAACTTCTCGTGCTGAATTTTCCATCATATCTCGCTTCACCGACAATTTGAACTAAGTAATCACTTTGTAAAGGGATACTGGATGGCAATACCAAAACCGTGGCTCACTTCGCCGGCTATTCGCAATTCTCGGATACTCAACAGATGTCGACCAATTGAACCAACTTCACTACCATTTGATTTTCGCCTACCACTTGTGCTTGTTGTTCAAGTGAAATATGTTCAGCTCCAATGTCATGTTGCCAAATGTAAGTTGCATTACTCCATTCCGGCAATTGATGATTGCATTAGCAGTGGCCAGAAATGGTCTTCCCAGGATAATTGGCACATGATTGGGCCCATTCTCTATTGGCTCTGTCAAGCAATTACAAAATCTACCGGATAGGTAGAATTTGTCTATTTTCACCAAGACATCCCCAACTATCCCCTCAGTGATCTTCACCGATCTATCGGCCAATGATGTTGTGTAAATGCTTATAGGCTTAAGCTCTCCCAAACCTAACTCGCTATACACCAGTATGGCAAGAGGTTCACACCGCCCCCAAATCTAGTAGTGATTTGTTCATGCAAGTCCCACCAATGTTAATCGAAATTGTGCAGCGCATCCTCGATCCTCAGATGGATCGGTTTTTGCTTTTGGATTATGACACCGACTCTGCTCGGGCCTAATGCCTTTTCCCTCAATACCCAACCCTCGATTGTACAGATCCTTCAAAACTCTTGCATAGGCAGGACTTGTTTGATGATGTCCAAAAGGGGTATGTTCACTTTTAATTCGCTCTTGGGGACTTCTAGGATGCCCGTCATTGATGCCTTCTTCTGCTTCTTAGTGTCTGTGGAAATGGAGGTGGCATGCAGTGCTTCATTGAGTCCTCTTTCAGAAAAATATGTTCTAGCTCCAATTCTTCTCCTTTCCTGGTTTCAACAGCTTGGGCATTGGCTGCTCAACCTCATTTCCACTCCTCGTAGTGATTATAGCCTTCGCCTCATCCATTCCCGAATCACGATGAACTCAATTTGAGGGTCTTTCTGGATTTGGCAATGTTTAGGAGGGAACCTTCTCTCCTGCATCCGTAATTTTGCTGATCTTTGTGATTGAATATCAGGTTGTCTATTTTTTGATTAAGATTGCTTTCAAGCCCATATATTCTCTTGTTCAAGCAGTTTCATCAGACAATCCTTTGTGCTAAGGTATTGATCCCTTTTTTCCTCTTCCACAAAGTCGCTTCACCACCTTGCTCAAATTTAATATAGCTTGTTCCACATGAGAAGATGATGGTGATGGTTGTGGTTGAGAAGAGGAACCAAACTGTGGTTTAGCACCTGGGGGTACATAGGCAGGGGGATTGGGTTTCCAGGAGAGGTTAGGGTGATTCCTCCAATTGGAATTGTAGGTATTACCATATTGGGCATTAGTTGCGGTGGCTAGAACACTCATAGCATTTGCACGCTTCTCCTACACATCAAATCCTTTCAACGATGGGGCACTCGGATCATGTTCTCCTGAATTAACAGTGGGTTGGAAACTGGTGAATGGATCGTTTCAGGCAAGGTTTTCGCCACCGCCGCACTTCATGGAGCCTTTTCCTTCAAGCTCCTCCACTTTCCTAGCCAGTGGTCGAGATTTTGCTTACTTCCATGTCCTCTCGAAAGTGCAGCACTCCCTGCCTGTATCGACGCAGGGCCTCATTCTTTCCATCTCTCTGGTTTGGCCTATCCCCAACCCTTTGAAGTTTCAAATGACATAGTTCAAGAAATCCATTGTTCATCAGAGGTTTGCTCGTAAAGTCTCCTCCATTACTACGGTTTCTACACAGCTGTTTTTACGGCTAGAGACATACCATCAGAAATGATTCACTAACATCCGTGCCAAGCCGAAACCATGATGTGACAAGCACCGATGGTCTCCATGAATTCTTCCCAAGACTGTAGAATTTCTCGCTGTCATAAGCCGAGAAAGTGTAGATCTGCTCTTCAAATCAAGGTCTTTGTAATAAGAATTTCTTCAAAATTCCGCCTCAGCCTCACCTTCAATTTCTATGGTTCCGTCTCGTGAGTTGAGCCATATTTTGGCCTTGTTCTTCAATGTCGTTGAAATGTCAAATTTCGAGCAACCATGTCATGATACCTTCCTCGAAAGTAGTGCATACCTCCTCAAACCTCTATATGCGAATATGGATTTTCATTCTCCATACCATGAAAAGGGAAGCTAGGCACTGTAGTAAAGGTCTCACTACTACTTCTTCAAAGAGAGGTATGACGCAGAAGGCCACTAACTCTAGGAGGGTGTGTATGTGGTCCTCATCGACCTGTAGAGCGTCGGGTCTAATGGGGTAATTCTCGGCTGACTGCCTCAAGCAGGATCCATTCGTCATCGCGCACCGATTTGACCGCTTTGTTCAATTGGTGCACCGATTCTTTGTAGTCTAATTCGATGTTCCTATCCCGGGGCAGTATAAACACCTGTTACACAAACTGAGACACAACAAAGAGCACAAACAAACTTGCAAAAAGGGTTATTGTTAGCTAAAATAAAACTGACTGTATGAAAAACAAAAACAGTGCAGTTACTGCAAAGTGATGAAAACTTGCAGTTACAGCAACTGGGATTCAAAAAGGGTCTAAAAGGTCACCTACACTTGTAATGAGGATTACAAGTACACATCAACTCATCATACGTAGTTTGGCACCATCCCCGGCAAGAATTCATTACCATTTGATTCATGCCACGGTAGTAAGTGAGCTTTAATCAACAAAATTTGTTTCCTATGTTCCTCCCATCGCGTGAGTCGTTTCACCGCAGCATAGCTGTCTGTGGTCTAAATTACGTGATGGGTTTTCATCCTAGGGAATGATTTGCATCAAGTGTTGAAAATGGTGAGGCTTTTAATTTGAATTTTTGATTTGTTTCAAAACAAGGGAAGTTGTTTCGATGCCGATTAATTGTAAAACTGAAAGTGAAGTGTGAAAAGGTAACTTTGTTTTGTGTCACTAGCTTGAGCCAACATGGTTAATAAGTTAACTGGTCATATCCTCAAAGATTATGGCAGAACATAAGAAGGTCAAAAGCCATAACCGGATCTTTGTTTAACTATGAAAACTAACCCTAGGACCACTCCTATTTGAGTCTACACAGGTATTATGCATTCACAGTCCCTTTTAGTTCAAAACCCTAGCACTCAACCTCATTTCAGTGGCTCGTAAAGGCCATCTAAAGGATAACGGTGCATCTAGCAATAAGTATGCACTGTACCCTAAGGCATGGTAAGTATTGACCAAAGTAATGACATTAAATAGCTTTAAACCCTAGTTTGGAAGATATGGAAACCATAAATACAAAAGACTGTAACTTTACAAAGAAGAGGCAACCCGCAAAGAACCCCAAAACTGCTAGCAACCCTCCTCTCAGCTATATTTAGCCAAGCATCTCTTGAGTTGTCATCCTCAAGAGGAGTGTTTGGCAGCCTAGAAAATAAAAGAAAGAGGAGAGAGAAGAGAGAAAAGCAAACCCTAAAATGAAAGTGATGGAGATATTTACATAAAATGAAAAGTCCAAAAGATCGCTTAGGTTACAAAATGACTGGGGCTTATATAGGCCACCAAATGTGTGAAATTACAAGAAAACCAAAATATTAATAATACAAGGGATTAAGGAGGTAATACACCAAACTGGGTCGCTTTGGCATTAACATACAAAATTAACAGTATAAAGGAATTTCGCTATGCAGAAAATTTCGCTAGGTAAATGAATTGGCTAGCCTAGTAAAATTTTATTAGTTTGTACGTACCCCCGCTAGCTCATTAAAATTGCACGTAGATAGCTTAAAGAGAATTTTGCTTATGCATGCTGAATTTCGCTAGTTAGCTTAAATTCCCGTGGCTAGCCTAGTTTAAAATTCAGAGAGATAGCGAAAGTGAGAATTTCACAAGTATATGATTTTCACATAAATAAATCTCGCTTAGCCTAGCTAAATTTCCCATATTTCGCTAGGGATTGCGAAATTTTCGCTATGGCTGCGAAATTTTCGCAATCCGAGCGAAATTTTCGCAATCATAGCGAAATTTCCCGGTTGCCTCGTCATCGCCCGCACACCGCACTCCACTTCATCGCTTTCTTCATCACTTCTTCATTTCATCATCGACTTTGATATGTCGATGGTCGGAAATAGTTTCAATCTTCATGGTTCAACACATTATCTCATATCAAATTCACCTAATGGATGAGGTACACAAAACCCGCAAAATAACCACAAGTAACCTAAATGGCATATGATATTAAGTAGACCTCGAACACCTCAATCGTTAATGACAATGACAGCAAAAAGCACTCAAAACCTATCTCGAATGTGTGGCTCAAAAATAGCACTATTTGGGGCACTAGAATCAAGAATATCGCCCCTGCTTTCATTCGCCTTCTTGAACAGTTACTTACCAAGACTTCTGACACCGCTAGGTAAAGATAGAGTGTGACCCCGCCCGGGCTAGTCGATCACGGTTTGACGAGGTAATCGCTGACCACAGTGAAAGCCTGACTACATTCCTAATTCCACCCAATTCGTTTGGATCCCTTAGGATCGTAAAAAATGGTCTCAACCGGTTTGTAGAATGGGATATAAGCCGCCCCGAGAGCCGCCAGCCGACCAGTAAGTTATTGTACTCCCCTTTGGGTGGTAGGAGCTTGAGAGTCCATTATCGCTTTAAGCTGGACTAGATTGGCCTCTATTCCTCTCTAGGTTACCATAAAGCCTAAAAACTTGCCCAAACTAACTCCGAATGCACATTTCAGAGGGTTCAGTTTCATGTCGTGCCCTCGCAATAACTCAAAGGTTTCTTGTAGATGCTTCATGTGGTCTGGCCACTGACAAGACATCGATATAGACTTCCATGGTTCACTTATCGTCGAAATATCTTGCTCAACCTTGATAAGTCAAGCCAGCGTTAAGTCGAAAAGCATTACATTGTAATGGTATAATCTGCGTGGTGTAATGAAAGTTGTTTTCCGCAGCTGATGCATTGAATTCCAGCGGTATCCAAAAAGGCATCCGTAAATGACAAGATCCCGCCACGAGGCATCAAATAACTGTCTATACGTAAGGAAGCTATCCTTCGGGAATGCTTCGTTAAGCTCCGTGTAGTCTACACATACTCTCCACTTACCGCCCTTCTTTGGAACCACCACCACATTAGCAAGCCATTCGAGGTACTTTATTTCTTTGATGAAACCTGCCTTTAGGAGGTTATCTACTTCTGTTTGAATAATTTGATGGCGGTCTGGGTGAAAACGTATCACTTTCTGTCTTAAGGGCTTGGCCATGTTGACAATATTCAACTTATGAGAGGCCAATGTCGTCGATTCCGACCATATCTCGAAAGACCTGTAACACATCCGTGTTTTTATCAAAGACGCCTCAGACTCGCTCTCCCTTTCTTTACTGGATAGAAGAGTACTAATGTATGTGAACTTCTCTAGCCTGTATAACACTACTATCTCCAAGGGATCTACGACTAATGGGTCCTTCTCTTCCGCCTTGATCTGGGCGGCAGCCTGTGATTGCTATGTGGGGGTGTGATCTTCGAGGAGGATTTCACTTCGCCCTCGCACCTACATAGACAATTGATTACACTGCCGCGGCGCCAGTTTCGATCGCTAAAAGGTCAACCTGCCCAGCATTAGTTAAATAGCTGATCGTTGATGGTAGGTCGAGGGGATAGCTTTCATCTAGTACAGCCAAGTCCCCCCCACTATGGCATTGTAAGGCCCCAAATCTTCGACAATTGAGAACAAAATTTGTTGAGTGACTGGCCCTGCTATTACAAGGAGTGCGACATCCCCTAATGTTACTTTAGTTGCCCCGTAGAAGCCAAAGAGGATTCGCCAATGGCTTAGCATTTATATGAAAGCTTCAGCTACCCAGAGATCGGTAGTTGAATAATCACAGATCATATGTCCTACTAAGACTTATGTTAATCAAAACCATTAATACAGAGAGTGAGTACTAGAACATCATAGTAGGGCACAATTATCGTATTTGAGTTAACCGAAGGAAAGGATATGGGGCCATCTATTGGCTCAGTTTCTGCACAGCTGCTCCCCGTGGTGGAATGCGTTCACCATGGCCTTAATCGTGGCCGCTCTCAAGTGTTTCTTCTATTGGCGCTTTGTTTGATACTAGTCGTCAGATGGACCGCCCAGTATATAGTTTATGGCTGGTCTAGGTTCTCAAAGGCCATGCCTATGATTCTATCTCGTGATCTTGCCTTGGTTCCGTGTACTCCGTCAATTTCCCTTTACATACCTTCTCGAGGTACCGCTTTGATTGGGGCTTTTCCACCAAGAACTTTAGACTTCGGCACCTGTCGGTCTCATGCCCATGATCTTTATGATAGTCACACCGCAAGGATTTGTTTCTTTGGGAATGATCCCTTTGGATCGAGGCAAGCCATTTAAACTCTAGCAAGTCGTGAATGATTGGCAATAGCCACTCATAAGAGACATTTAGGGGGGTGAACTACGGGGGTTCTCTCTTCTTTTGTGATTGGTCACGAGATCACTCCCGATCTGCTCTAACCTCGCTCGATTCGAGGGTTATTTCGCATTTATTATTTCCTTCGTGGCCGGCTCATAATCATGATAGTCTGGGTTGCTGCACAGATATTGTCCTCTACCATTGAGTACTTGTAATACCCCAAATCATACCCTGACAGTTTTATATCATGTTTAGGGTATAATAAAAGTAAATGTATATTTTTCTGGTATAAAATAATGCTAAAAAAATAAAATAAGCAAAACCCGAAATTAATACAAAAAGCCAAAGATAAATTAGCACTGTCAATTAAGGACCCAAGTGACATAAGTGAAGAAGCTTATATGATAAAGTGGAAATATGTTAAATTAGAGTTATATATAGAATGAAATAAAAGGACTTAAATGCAAGAATGCAAAAAGAATGCAAAAAGGGGTTTTGGCCAAACATGGCCTTAACTCCAAAAAGACCAAACAATTGGTCTTAGAATTGGGAGAAAAAGCTAGGGCTTCTAGTAGAGAAAAGAAGAGAAAGAGAGAAGAGAAGAGAAGAGAAGAAGAAGAAGAGGAGAAGAGGAGAAGAGGAGAAGAAGAAGAAAAGAAAAGCAAGGTATGGAAAACTTGTTAGGATTTGTATGGATACTTGTTTAGAGGTTTAGAATACCTCCTTTTGTATAGAATCCTTGTTTTGAATATATCTTTAAGGTATGGATATTTGATGAAATGGTTGTTTGGTTTGGTTGTGGTTCTCAATGGAGGAAAAATTTGTATAGAGAAAATGTTGGGTTTTAGGGGAGATGTCCCTTTTTTATTTAACCCATGTTTTTGTTTTGACTATAACTTGGTCATCGCTTATCCAAATTGAGTGATTAAAAATTCTGGGTAAACTAGACTTCTAGGAGAACAAATCTCTCTTATTTAAGTGTATCCAAATTTTGACCCCATTGGACCCAAAAAATTCATCAAAGTGAGGCTCTCGCTGGTCAATTTTGGTTCGCTTATGATGCGCTTTGGGTTCTCGAACAGTTGGTATTTAAAGATAAGTCAGCTTCACTATCCAAATTATGATTCAAATTTTTGGATAAACTAGACTTCTCTAATCTTCTTTAATAAGGGTCCAAATTTGGACCCTATTGACCTGTAATAATAAAGGGAACAATTTCGCCTCGAAACTGCCTCGCACGGGGCCCTCTGAACTGAGTAATTCCGGTTGTTTAAATTATAACTTGAGTTATACTAGTCCAAATGAGGTGATTCAAATTTGTGTACAAACTAGACATCTGGAAGAACAAATTTCATGAAGAAATTAGGGTCAAATTATGTCTCTATCATTCCCAGAAAAATTTCAAATATAGGACACAATTCCATATTCTGTTCCTGGAACTGTCCAGGAGTAGTTCGGAATGTTTAGACCATATCTCCTAAATTAAAAGTCCAAATGACATGCTTTTTGAACCATGAGAAACTTAAGACATAGGGGTATATTGAGTTAGAAGATCGCTTTCTCTAACAATCCCATTTACTGTAATGTGGGTACTGTAGTCGAAATGGACTTGGGAACCCATCAACTTATCCAAAGTGCACTGGTTATGGAAACCGAAATTGTATAAAGGTTATATAAATGTATTGTTATATGAAATAATGTGCATCATAGCATATGATCATGATAACATGTGTGTTATGAAAGCTAAAGAGAATACACGATAATTTGCTATATGAAAAAGTACGTTTAAATGTTTATAAGAGATTATTTGATAATGAATATTCATAAGTATACATGATACGTAGTTCAAGTGTATATGAGATATCTTTTTCTAATACCTGAAAGATTGTTGAGAAAACATAATAAAACCGATTGCCTGCTTATGACCGGGTAGTTGGATAGGTAGGCATGCCTATAGGATACAGCTTGTCAAAGATACAATTTATAATTATCGAGGCTCCCGCTTATCGATGACATAAATCCTATCGATCATTATACGCCCCGTTGTACTCATACAGAGAAATCACTGCCTGGGACATTGATAAGTAGATTTCTGGTACATATAATTCTTTCAGATTCACTTCTAGCGTATATGCGAGCATGGAACATAAAAAAAGCAAATGACAAAGAATATGCAAATGATTTAATACGATAAATGACATTATATTAGAGATGATATGAGAAGCATAGCACTACTATGTGATGACTATATATCAGATAAGAACAAGAAACGAAATGTATATGAACAATGATGTAAATATGAAGTATCTATACATGTGTAAATTACATATGAAATATGCATAAGCATGGGTATAAGCATATGATGGGTTGAATGTATATGCATGTGTCTAAAGTGTGATGATCCTTATTAAGGGTCGTCCACAAGTATTTATACCCACTAAGCTATAAACTTAGGCACGGGTGTTTCAACCGTAGGCAATGTAAGAAGGAACTAGGCCCTGACAATCCGTATCGCCAACAAAGGTCCACATAATTACTAAAGCCCACCGATAAATAAAACGTGTTGTGTAAAATATACGCCTATGTGCGCAAGTGCACGCGTCGCCCCAAGTAATATAGTGTACCAATGGTACGGATATCGATCCACGAGGATAGGTGAGTTGACTACAGAGATTTGCTTTTCAAATAGTATCCGATGTACGACAGTAAAAGGGTACTAATGTCCGAAAGTAAAACAAACAAACTCGATTCGAATGAATTACTATGTAAATTGAGACTAGGTTATGTCTCCCGCCACTTTCACGGATTATTTAAATACGATATTATTCAAATTTATTTACGATTTATTAAATTCGCATGTATCTGTTTATTAGATAATTCTCTTCGAGGTGTATTCGCCATTCACTAGTAGAGCTGAAAGGTATCTCTACCCCAACTCGGTACTCCGAAATGCTTAAATGTTCTAACCTTAATTACCACCTTCGGGATCAAGAATATCTCTATTTACCGAATCAACCAAAGGCTGCTCTACTCATATCCCTAGGTATCCTCATCTCTCGAATCTCGGATCTCTAGTATGATCATGCTAATGTTGGCCAAACATCACCATGTAATTGATCCACAGATGTAAAGCAGATAATAATGAATCATAAATCAATGAATAATATAAATTAATAAACTTTAATCCATTCAAACGTGACAGGGTTCAACAAGACCCTAGATATAGATCTAGAACATCATGAATAAGAAAATACCAATATGTGATATATAAAACACCAGTTCTATTATCCAAAACAAAGAAAAATACAAATCACGTGCTCTTTCTTCAAGATCATGTCATCGCGCTTCCGATTCGCGGCTCAATTCGTACGATTCCCGACATCTCCGATTCCCTTCACCTGCTCCCATTTGGCCTTTGCAATGACAAGAGAGGAATAACCCGCGTTGACGCCGCGACGCTGTAAACGTCGACGGGACGCCGCGTGATGTTGAGGTCACGACGCTGCCACTTGCCGACTTCTTTATATGTTGACCAACGCTTCGACGCCGACGCCGCGACGCTCCTCGCCATCTTTATGCACCGCCTTCCTTCCTCGCACTGTAATGTCGCTAAAAATGCCCTTTTCTCGCCTGCAAACAACAAATCACCAAGTTAGATATCGGGCTACAAAAACTACATATTTAAATATAAAATAACGCGAAAAATGTAAGACCGACGCGGGTATAACCTGAGTGTTTTAGGCACTCATCACACTCCTCTAAATCTTAGTTTCTCGTTTATTCTCAAAGAATCGACTCTAAAACCTAACACTCTATGTACTACAGTCTAACACAAAGATAGTGCTGCACATGCTGAGAGATAGAGGATCAAATTAGACCGATTCGCCCTCTGTCGTTCTATTTGAAGTTCACAAGGTTCGCAAAGGTGTTCGAATTTCGAAAGAACTGGTGTCAACTTTATGAAGCCGACTGCAGGCCTCAAACTTCGACATATATTCAATAGCCTTTCCTAATGACCCTATGTGCGTATAAATAAATGACCTCTAGTGTACACTTAAGTTCCGATGCCCCCCAAACATGAGTTCAACTACATAGAACTAATTGGGAAAATCTACATACAAAAGGATCGGAACGCACCGTTTGCAATATCTAATATATTTACTCACTACATAGAACAAAACTAGTGCCCATAAGTTTATGCCAAGTGTCCATGTAGCGGATTAGTTGGTGACTCCCCACTGGGCTGGTTAAGGGCACCGGGCATTCGGGCCTCGAACACCCCAACATCAACCGAACTCTGCGGTCTCTGGGTCATGGAAACTTCCATCTCTCGTCCCTCAGAATCTGGGCAAAGGAATGGTCACTACTAGTCAAGCCTGTAAGTAAATGTGGGCTTGAAAGATCTCTCTGATTGTGCCCGGATTCCGACAAAGATCCCACCATTCTATCTCTATCTATCTATTTTCTTCTTTTTCTTTTTTTTTTCACCTGGGGCTCGAAGGCAATCCTTTATTCACGTCCCATCTCTTCAAGAGTTTAGAGACTCCTGAAGGCTGCTGAACCTGCAGCCTGGCTCGGCACTCAGGCACACCCTAGAGATCATCTGTGAGTGTTATAGGCCCGAGAAATGGTGGTTTCTGAATCACCGGAGGTGATTCACTATGCCTCCCCCTCCTATTCAACCTAATTCCCAACATTCAAACAACCAATGAACCCTTTTCTTCATTGACAAAAGTGGATTCGGCTAAAAAAATTTGATCCTCATCAAAGCATGTCATCACACAATGCCAGCCCCTAAACACGACACTACCACATGTATATGATCTACCTAAACAAAAACATGACTAAACACAAACTCACTATCCTAAGACGAAAGCAATCTAAACAAACCGGGGCGTAAATGTAAACTAAAATGTATAACAAAATAAACTACAAAAAGATGCATAAAATAAACCAATCTACGAAAACTCGACGATCACCCACACTTTAACAAAATACTGTCCTGAGACTGCAAGAAAGCGGCAGGCGATGAAGATAACTCCCGCGCATCGACGTCATCAAGTGCGTGGAGGCGCCGCTGGCGCGGCAGAAATACGCTGGGCCCGGAGAGCGATCATTGCCAGCAATCGTGTCTGGCCGCCAACATTACAGCAGATATCAGTCGGGGCGCCCACATCCGTGGTGATGAGGACTCGCAGCCCCCGGTCTCGCCTCCTGTGGCGCATCAAAGTGCGTTCGCGAAGCGAGCACCGTCCTCGAGGCTCTGGGTGAGGGATCGGAGTGAGCCGCCTCGTGGGGGTCGTTGTGGTGGCGGAGGCGGGCGGGATGGATCGCCTAATGTCTCCTTGGGATCGCCAGAGCCCAAAACGCCCGAGTCGTGGAAGCCTCTCCCGCCCGAGGGCTCATGGCAGAATCGTGACCCTCAGCCAAGGCCAACCCGCTGTCCTCTAGAATCGATATGGTTCACTGGCTCTAACCACTTCAATATTCAGGCACCCCGCCGCTTGCATGCTCATGAAAATGAGGAAAAAGGGTGCCCCAATTCATTTAATGCCCAAGCATGAGGATGGCGCCCTCTATAACCTCGCCCAACATCAAAAGGAATATCCCGAATGATGCACTATCGCACGCTGCAATACTTCAAGATAACGCCCGCCGCTCTGAACATTGCATCACGTGATTAAAGATGCGACTCAGGGGATATAAGCCAAACGCTGCTTCCTGAAGCGGACTGCACGGCCCTCACTATCGAAGCGCCGACTGTCCCATTATTAGTCAAGACCCAATGAACTCGGGGTAGCCTGGGTGTTTCGTAGCCGATCAAACGCCCGAGGGGACACGTGGCAAGATCATGGTGATTGATCAATCACTGGAAGTTTCACCAAACACCGCGACTCGAACCTTCGACGACGGAGGCGATTGGCAATTTTCATCACACTCATCGCATTGATTTGTGCGGCCGCAGCGTCGCCGCATCCCGCCAATCGCTGCTCAAGAAGTCGCCAGGTGATGAAACCCCTTTTCGATAAACGACGGCTTTTTGCGATGATGCTCTAATCGATCACGACACCCCATTATTAACCCCGCACACATCATAATTTGGGTTTAATCCTCACTGGCCATCCCGGCTTGAGGCAATCTCTGCCTCTTCTTTCCGTGGCACTGGAGGAGAAACTCAAACTCCTAGGGGGGTAAGGCAATGAAATTGCACCAAGGTTAAGGCCCCCAACTAAATAGACAACTGACAAACACCTGTGAGTGCATCAAAGAAAACGAAGACTAATCTGAGTGCACCAAGACCCAATGACCAAACCTAAAATAAACCGAAATGACCCTAAATGTGAACCTAATGAATCTTAAACCACATGTAAGATGACTAGAATTAGTGCGAGACCAAGTGGAGGTAGCAGGAATGCTAGACCCGGCGTTGACTGGTTTATGCATGGCACGGATGAGTGCCACAGTGCAGAGGGTACCTGAGGCAAAATACCGGCCTCCGACGGTGTGGTAGGAACTCCTGGCATGACCGTGGAAGGTCGGTCAGGAGAACTGTGGTAGAACTAGAAATGGCAGTGTTCAAAACAGCGTGATACGGCCTTAAACAGGCAACGCCGCCGTCAGCAACACGCCCAGAGTACTTTACCAACGCCGCGAGCTTGCGTTCGGGTCGTCGCGACGCTCCAGAATGGTGAAAATCAACGCCAGACGTTAAAGATCAATCGCCACTGCTCCAGAGATTCAAAATCAACGCCGCTGACGTTGATCCACGCCGACGCGCTGAGTACAACGCCGTCGCGAAATCAACGCCGCCACGCTCCAGAGGCACTCAAAATCAACGTCGCGACGTTGGAATCTCACGTCGCGACGTCTGGGGCAAAGAGGTGGTAAATCGACGTCACAACGCTGAAGGTCGCTGACGCTGTTCGCCCATGCGACGTTGAGGTTTCAACGTCGACGTTACAGAGAAGGCTCAAAATGCACATTAAGCAGACCGTGTCTAAGATAAGAGAAAACTCCTCGCAGGAACACCTTCGAACGACATGAGTGGATCCTTCCCGCGACTTTCATCACAAGGTTTCCCGAAATTATACAAACTTAAAATGATTCGACACGGACAAGACAGTTGAACCAACATAACTCAAGGTAGATAGTAACTAGAAATTGAGACATAAAAAGGAAAATTGCATGAAAAGAAACTTGGGTTGCCTCCCAAGAAGCGCTATGTTTAATGTCGTTAGCTCGACGGCCCTGAATCTCAATGTGCTCGGGAATCCGAGCTCGTAGAACCGCTTACGGCACTTCTTCTAGTGCGGTCAAAGGAATGATCTACTTATCTGCTTGGAACTCGCCCAAATACGCTTCAATCGCTGGTAATCGTGGAATGTTCCTTTCGGGATGTAATCTCTACTCCACTCACGTGTGAAAAGACCTTGGTCACTTGAGTTCCTGACCATCTAAACTTCAATTTTCCCCTAAAGAGTTTTAGATGGAATTAAACAAGAGAACTTGTCGTCTCGCCTGTTCCTTCCTGGCAACAAACATCGTGCTAGTTTCGTAGCTTCCTTGTAAATACGCATTTTCATAAGCTTCGTTCCCGACCTGTCAGTCAATTGAGTTAGCAAATGCCTCACCGCCGCTTTATCATCTATGTTCAATCCGCCGAAGGCTCCGCATGCTCAGCTCCAATCGGAAGATGGCGTGCTTTGCCATAAACAATTCTAAAGGTGACATTCCTGCGGTGTTTAAATCGCTGCTCTGCACGCCTGCAGTGCATCTTTCTTCAATCTTTTAGACCAATCCTTCCCCGGAACTGCAACTGCTTCCGTAATGACTCAATTTCAATAGATACCTCTCGTCATTTCATTTTGACTGTGGGGCATACGCATAGAGGAGTGGTTTACGCGCACTCTATACTTTTCGTAAGACCTCACAACCACCTTATCAGAGAAATGAGCGCTGACCAGACCGCCGAGGGGTCCAAACTGCAGAATATGGTCATAACGAGCCACAACCTTGGCATCGTTGGTGCTGGGCCTGACCGCTTCAACCCACTTTGAACATAGCGTCTACCTGCTAGCAAAGATGCAAGTCATATAAGATGTGGAAATGGTCCATGAAATCATCCCCATAGTCAAACAGCTTCACCCCTGACTGGAAAACAAGGTCATCTTCTAGAAATACCCCCATTCGCTGGATGACGCTGCGGATACGAAATGACAAGATCTTTAAAATAAAGCTCCACTAATATACTCGATCACACTGCCGCCGCTCTCTGCCACCAAAATGTCCACCATGGCAGAGTGGCGCACCAAGATAACGTTCATTTCATCTTTCTGGCACACATCTACTGATCACCCGACCACGCAGCGGTTCTAAAGAACGGCTCTCCCAACAAGAGTGTCAAACGCGCAAAAAACCGCTTTTTTTCGCTGCTGATAGTTAAATTTATGAACCACCGCTACCAAATAAATTCACTTAATTCAAACCATGGAACCGCTTCTTGTCTTCAATAGCTAGGATCGCTCATCTAAGTCATCATTCACCCGAATATCACTCGCCTTCCAATCGTGAAGATGACCGCCACTGTGTTCTCGCAGGCCTTTCTTGTCTTTAATCTCAACGCCGACTCTGCAACAATAGAATCCACCCGGTTGTCGGTCGGGAACTTTGTCATCAAGTATTTAATGCGAATATTCACAGGAACCGGCCACCTTGTTACCTAATCAAATATGTTCCACTGCCAGCAAAGACAATAGCCAAAAGTTCTTTCTCTCAGAGGCATAATTTAATCCAGCACTGTCCAGCAGCCCCGCTGCATAGGTAATCACCTGAAAATTTTCTCTCAAGCCGCCTAACACGCCCCACTGGGCAAAGCCGCGGCGCCACACATAAGTTCAAAGAAAGGACTAATCCCAGCCACGCTGGCCAGATGATACCAACTTATCCTTCAACATCAAAATGCATGCAAACATCGCGAATCAAACTCAAATGGGATCCTCGACCGTATGTTAGACAACGGCTTTGGTAATCCTAGAAGAAGTCTTCATGAAGCGCCATAATCCCAAATGCGGGCCTAGCGCTATGATCCCTTTTGACTGCATTTAGGTGAGGTAATTTTTCAATCGCTCAATTCTTCGCTTCTGTTTACCTTATCTTCATTGAATCCATAACCGAGTATTAATACCCTTGCACTATAAAATGGCACTTCTCCCAATTGAGTACTAAGTCACCTCTACATCTTATCATCAACACCATCTCAAATTTTCCAAATGGGCTTATCAAATGAATTACCCGGCTGTCAAAAATCATCCATGAAGATTCGATTGTCTTCAACCGCGTCGGAGAAAATGGCCATCATACACCGCTGAAAGGTGCCCGCACAGACACACCAGCGCGTATCCATTCAGCCGCGCGAATGTCCCATGGCGGACATGTGAACGCTGCCTTCTCCTAATCTTCCGGCTATAGCTTATTTGATTGTAGCTGAATATCCATCCAAAAAGCAATAATATCTGGACCTGACCACCGATCCAAAGATCCGACGAAACGACAATGGGAAATGATCTTTTCGGAAAGTGGCTTTGTTTGCCTCACAATCAACACAATCCTCCACCCTAGAATCGCTCGAGAAGGAAGTAATATGTTATTCTCAGTTCTTATGACAATTGTTCCGCCCTTCTTAGGTACTACTTGAACTGGACTTACCCATGCACTATCTGAAATAGGATAAATTACCCTAGTATCCAACCATTTCAATACTCTCTTATCAATTTCTTCATCTGATTCAACCTCCTCCTCTGCACATGGAAGGGCGAACCTTTCAAATCGGCCAGAGACCTCACCCAAGTTGATTTTTATGGTCTCTAAGGATCCTCAACAACTTCTCCTCCTAGTTCGGCCAGGATCGGAGATGATCACCTGAAAGTAGATGCTTCCTCCAGATGGCATACTTCAAATGGCTAGGTAAAGGTTTTGCTCCATCTCAGTGTTGCTTGAACCGATGGCACTCGGCGTGCTTTAGCTCCTTCCCCGCCAGAGATTCAAGCATTTCTCCCTATTGGGTCCAAGTGAGTCCATCCAACCATTTTAACATATTCCTCCGCCGCCATGTTCTCAGAATCATTCTCTACTAGGCTAGCCTCCAAAGGGTCAGTGAGACCACTTTAGCTAGACACTATAGCCTCTACTATTTCTTCCATGAAGCACGTATCACCTTCTGCCGGATGTCTCACAGCTTCAAACACGTTGAACTTGACTTTGTCTTCCACACTTTTCGCAATTTCGAGTTCTCCCCCTGCGAATATCAATCATTCTTACTACCCGGTTAAAAACGATCTACCAGATTATGGGTATTTCTTTATCTTCTTCCATATCTAATACAATGAAATCTGTGGGAAGATAAACTTGTCATCAACACTAAGACATCTTCTATTACCCCTCTCGGATGCTTCAGATGCGTCGACAAAAATTTGAGTGTATTTGTAGTTGGACGGGCCCTCACCTAATCTGCGCGTTTAAAATGGATAAGGTCATGAGATTAATGCGGCACCTAAATCCTGAGGCGCTCTCTCAAAGATAGCATTTCCAATGGTGCATGGAATAGTGAAACTGCCTGGGTCTTTAAGCTTTCCTTGACCGGCTTCCTGATATGTCACTACATTCCTCTGGGTTAAAGTTAGCATTTTGAATCCCGACCAAATCTTCTCTTCTGGGACAGAATGTCTTTCATAAATTTCACATAGTTGGGCATCTGCTCCAGGGCATCAGCAAATGGGATATTGATGTGTAACTTTTTAAACACTTCCATGAATTTGGTGAACTGCTTATCCAGCTTATGCTTCTTTAGGCGTTGTGGATATGGAATTGGTGGGTTGTCCTTTGCTTCAGTAGTGTTTCTGTTTGTTTCTCCACGAGGTTGTTCCTTCTCGCATGATCATTTTGATAAATTTGGATGACCTTCTCATTACCTCTACCTTCTCTACAATGGGGTTTGTGCTGTGTTTCAATTCCTTACCGCCCTTGACATGACTACATGACATGTTCATTCCCGTCTTTTCGGGTTTATACGGGTAGCGGTAGGGCAGGTTGCTTCACGTTAGTAGATTAGCCGTTGGCCCATCTGTACCTCCAAGTTTCTCAATTGTGCGGCTTGATTGTTCAATTAGTGGCACAGTATTGCATATTCGCCTTGGTCTCATTCATGGCGAGTGGGAGGTTAGCATTTGTCGCGGGCTTGTTCTAAATCCACCTTTTTCGGGAGGTGGTTGTAACTTCCGGGTTGATGGCATATTGCTCGATTGTTCCTCCATCCATGCATTGATTGTTTGATGTTGATTCTAATTATTAGCACCACCCTTGGCGATTTTGATTTTGATAATTGTTTCCCCATCTTGTCGCCCTAACTGCTTGTGATTGACTGCGATTGAACCTCGACACATCTTGGGCTGCTCTCTTGTTCGGTTTCTGGCGTGTGCTGTGTGTTGTCCTCCACGAGAATTCACACAACTCCCCATGGGTTTAGTTTTGTATGGCATTTACGTACCTTCTTTATCTAGTTAGCGCTTAGTAAGTTGTGTGCAGCATGATTAGCAGTTATTGAGAACCTCATTATCGTGCCACCCATGGTTTTTCACTAGTGTAGTCTTTTCCCACACAGGCCATTGATTTGTGTTAGTTAACGGCATCTTCCAGAATTTCATAAGCTTGGTCAGTGGTTTTCTTCATTAGTGCTCCTCCAGCCGAGGCATCAATCACTGTTCTCGTTGCATTCCTCAAACCATTATAGAAAGTATGGACATGCATCCGCTCTGATAGTGTGATGTGGGCACTTCATGTGGTTCGTGAAATGTCCCATGCCTGCGCCGAGGTTCTCTCCCTCTGGATGTCCAAAAGTATTGATCTCTTGCCTGAAGTTGTGCAATTTTCGAGGGTGAGAAGAACTTGGTCAGAAATTTATGCACTAAATCATTCCATGAGGTAATGGAATCCGTTAGTGACTTATTGTTAACCAATGGCAGCTCTATCTCTAGTGAGAGTGGAAAACAGTCTCAACCTGAGTGCCTCTTCAGTAACTCCATTGTACTTGATAATATCGCAGACTTCAAGGAAGTTGGTCAAATGCATGTTTGGATTCTCGTTAAGGCGGCTTAGTGGAACAAGATGTTCTTAAGCATCTGTAAAGTGACTGACTTCAACTCGAAGTTGTTTGCCTGAATCGGTGGCCTTCTTATAGCTGTCTGAACAACAGTAGGAGGTAGAGCAAACTCTTCTAGCAGCATGAATGGATCATCTGGTTGTATAAATGGCATGGGTGCTTGATTCCTTCCATGATTACCATTTCGACCTCTCTCTGAGACTCCGTTTTTGCTCAATCTTTAAGATCACGCTCTTCATTGTTCTCCATGTTTGCTAAATTTCTGAGTTGTTCCGTTCTCTGTTCTTGACGTGTTCTGTGTAAAGTTAGTTCTGGCTCAGGATCAAATAGATGTTGGTCAACCTGATCTCGTCGACGCATGTACTTACTGAAATCTAAATTGCATTCACACACGAAATAACAAGACCAAATTACCAGCACTTGTAATACTAAATAAAAACAAAAAATTCCAGAGTAATATCTAATTGCTTTATTCTCTATATCACTCAAGCCTATCCCGACAGCGGCGCCAAAAGCGATGAGCAGCGTGTTGTGTAAATACCACTATGTGCGCAAGTGCAGCGTCGCCCCAGTAATATAGTGTGCAATGGTACGGATGTCGATCCACGAGGATAGGTGAGTTGACTCTGTGAGATTTGCACTCAAATAGTATGCGGATGTACGTATTGTGTAAAAGGGTACTAATGTCTGAAAGTAAAATAAACAAACTGATCAGAATGAATTACTATGTAATGGAATAGGGTTATGTCTCCCCACATACCACTTCGATGGATTATTTCTTAAATCAGTATTATTCGATTACATTTATGATTTATTAATAGCAAGGTGATCTTGCTACGAGATACCCTCTCTCGAGTGTATTCGCCTATCTGCCGTAGTAGAGTTGAGTGTATCTACACTTGACTCGGTACTCCGAAACTTAAATGTTCTAACCTTAATTGCCACCTTCGGGATCGGGAATATCTCTATTTACCGAATCAACCAAAGGCTGCTCTACTCATATCCCTAGGTATCCTCATCTCTCGAATCTTGGATCTCTAGTATGATCATGCTAATGTTGGCCAAACATCACCATGTAATTGATCGAGATGTAAGCGAGATAATAATGAATCATAAATCAATGAATAATATAAATTAATAAACTTTAATCCATTCAAAGCGTGAGGGTTCAACAAGACCACTAGATATAGATCTAGAACATCATGAATAAGAAAATCTGCGATATGTGATATATAAAAATACATTACTATTATCAACAAAGAAAATACAAATCTGAGCTCTTCTTCAAGATCGTGTCACTTTGCCGCTACGATTTACGTGCCTTACTAATTAAATGCGGTGATCTCGATCCCCTTGGTATGTTTCATTGCTTTAATGATAGAAGACAACTTCGCGGCGGCGTCATAAGCGTTCTTACTTGTTGACTTCTTTATATGTTGACTCAACGTCGCGACGTTGGGACGTCGCGACGTTCCTGTCATCTTTATGCACTGCCTTCCTCTGCACCCGAAATCTTTAGCGCCCTTTTCACTCCTGCAAACAGCAAATCACCAAGTCGGATATCGAGTACACAAAACTTCATTTAAATATAAAATAACGAAAAATGTAAGGCCAGACGTGATATAACACAGTGTTTAGGCGCATCCTGCCCCGAAGACCTCTCTATGGTCTATATTATATGTATTGTTTTTTTGTAAACAATGTAAGTTTTATATGTTGAACAATCCCATTTATGGAGTTTGAATATATTTTGTGATCTGCTGCTACATAATATATTTCAAGTTAAATGTTTAACAGTATATGAATGAAAAAGTTTATAGTAAACAAGAATAAAAAAATTAAAAAAGAAAAAAAGAAAAGAAAGACACCCTACCCTGACACCGAGTGCTAAGTTGGGGGCGTCACAGTACCTATCGGCCCGTATATACAATTCTTCCATCATTGCTGGCGGGTCTAAGGATAGTGATTGGAAGAAAGGAGTAGATTGTACAAAGCTTCTTCTAAAGTTTTGGAGGATTGCATCCATGCTATACAACTCTATTTGTTGGACGACTTGCCCGAACCTCTGGTGGCGTCCGCAGTTGATTCTTCTTTGTTTGAATGTAGTTTATAAGAAAGGCGATGTTTTTACTAACTGTCGCGAGCAAAGATACTATGATATGAATGCGGCCCATAGTTCGTAGAAACGAATTTATTGAGTAGCGGGAGCTTGTGAAACCAAGTCAGCATGGCCCCATAGCGGTAGGGAATATTTTGCATAGCTGTAGATTCGTTACCAACATTCAAAGTCATTGCCTAGTTATGATGGAGCATATGGTCTTAGGGATCAATCAAGCCATCGAACGTGGTGAAAGCTGGAATGGTAAACCTGCGGGGCAGGATGTGTTACCCTAGGGGTGAAAAGAGCATGTCATTAGGTCTCCGAATTAGGGTCACGGGTGGTATGTAAAACGTTGGCATTGTACCAAAGGTAGGCTGCGCAGGTGGCACTGGTGGCAATGTACTTAGGGGCAACATTGGTGAGTTCCCTATGGCTTGACTTGACCGATACTATCTTCTGCCTACCTCTCTCCTTACCCTGCGAGATGCACCACTAATAGTGTCACTGAAGGCAAGGTGAGGCGAAGGCCTTTTATGTGATCTGGTCCTTGTGCTTTCCCTAGCATTCTTTGCAGGCGAGAGATTCAAGGATGGGGAGCTACACGAGGACAGTTCATTGTCCGCTGGGGCGTCGTCATCGTCAGGAGGAATGGGCCCCTTCCCTTTATTGTTGGCGATTGGTTGCGCATCGCGGTCGATCTCCCTTGCGTCTTTTCCAAGATAGCGACTTTTTTCAATCTGCGCCCACAACTGGTCATTCTCATGTCGTAAGCGCTCGACCTAATCCTGCAACTCTTTCATCTGTCTTGCTTGTTCCTCTTGCTTTCTCTTCGTGTCCTAATGCCAATGGAGGAATTGGTCTTCTGGTGATTGGTTCAACGGAATGCTTTTCATTGCGACTACCTCGGGCGAATCAGAAGTAGAATGGGGGATCGATAGAGCTCCAGGTGATGAAGGGTTACTTGATAGCCATTGAAGCCAAGCTCTTGCAGCCTGTAAACGATACTTTCTGTTCGATTCCCACAAACGGAGCCAATTGTTGTTACCTTGATCATCCCGACCTCACAGGGCGTCGATGTGTGATGTCGGCCCTGCGGAAATGGTGATGTCAGATGACGGTGGGTGAGGCGCCTCTCTCTAATGATTAAGTCGGTAAAAGCGAGAGGAAAGAAAGAAGAGAGGTTCGCTCTGATTGGGATTACATACCTTCTCATTGTGGAGATCCTCATGATTTATAGAATCCCTCCCTTTTTCTTGGGAAAGAATCTCCATTTTTTTAGGAACAAAATATTTCTTTCGCTTATCAGTAGTCTTGTGCTCGTGATTAATCTTCCAGAAGTAAGTTGGAAGCTTTAGGAAATTCGGGGATAAATACCTTTGCATATTTTTTCCGCCTTTATCATTAGATCCACAGTGAACTTTTCTTCATAAACGGGAGGGCCAGTTTGTTTGGGAGACCCAGGCTACAGGCAATTCTGCTGAGGTTGACCTTTGGGAGGATAACCGTCTTTCTAAATGGAAGTCAGGGTTTAAGTATAGATAGTCTTTCTTAGTTTTAATATGGAGATGTGGGGCAGGCGACACTACATCTCGTGGTAGCGGATCGCAGGATGAGCAGGTGGGGCCAGGCTCGCCAGTGATAGTGGGTTAAAGACCCATGGTACTCACAATCTTCTTCAATACAATATCCCAATTGGAAATGCTTTGCTTTCCACAATTAGGGTTTCTTTTTCTCTAAGACCGCAAATGTTCAACTGCTTTTCGTTCGAAGAGTTACTTATACTACTGGGTTTTTCATGTGTCGTTCCTTCATTTGCTCATTTTCTACATCGGTAGTGGAAGTCAGAGTAGTGGACTCCTGCCCTCTGGTACCACGACACATGCCAGTAGATTCATGAGGCGTTTGTCCTCTTTGTCTTTTTCTGCTTTCTGTTGGAGATTTCATTCTCGTCCCTTTCGTTCTGTTTCATAAAGGTTCTGTCCTCGGCACCCAAGACACACAGTGCCTGATGTATTACTGATGACGGATGGGTCGACATGTTTTCCTGTCATGACGGGATCGAGATGTTCTAGGGAGAGATAGCAGATTTCCACGCTGATGTTTGGCAATTAACATCAATCTCGCACTTCAGGAACTTTTCCTGGATGCATAGTGCATACATGGTATCAGACAGATGACCAAAGCCAGATGAAAAAACAATGTGAAATTAAGGACTATTGCTTTGTAAGCTGACACAATCCCCTCCCCGTCAAGCTTGTTATAAAGTGATCTGGCAGCCAGTATTTCTTCTAAGTTGAAAAATGGTACGTCAATACCTTTCTTATTATGTTCTTTGAATTGCTCAGAGTCTATTAAGTGTTTCACACGGCTCTCACTATCACATTACCAAAATTGAACTTCCAGGATTTGTTCTGTTTTCTCAATTCAGAAGAAAACTATTCTGAATTTTCCAAAATCACCTATGAAACAAAAGAGACCAGTAGTTATTCCTATAAACCCAACTCCAGTAAATTTACACCTCTATTTTTCCTTATTAATTGTTCTTTAATTCAGAGAAGCATATTAACGAGGTAAGAGTTGAAATTTGTGACGCCTTTGTCACATGATCCTTAAGCTTTTTCTTCAGTAAAGGCCAAAGAGTTAAGAACCCCAGCTTTTAAGAAAGTCAAATGTAGGTGTTCATTTTAACCTGTTGATTATGGGTGTGGCAAGTTGATTATATTTCAGGAGGCTATTTCTTGGTGATTCCAGACCACATCTTGGGTTGGCTCCTTCACCTCCCAATTGTACTGAAAAATCAGAGCATTTGTGCAGCAATATGTTTATATATAATTCAGTCAGAAACAGAGCAGAAAAACTGATATAACTACATTGGAGAAATTATTAGAGGCCTTCTCCAGGTGAGGATCCGTTGGAGAGGTCCAAAACAAAACATCAAATGGTAAGGGAAACTGGGAAATAATCACCCTGAAATGCACAAGTGGTTTCATGGGAGCTCCTCCTTGACTATCGACCTTCTTCTATGGAGGCTAGGATTTCACTTTTCAAGGATGCCTCGGGTTTGCTAGAAGAAGAAGCTGTGCTAGAAAGGTCTCTCATTAGAACAAAAGCTGGTTGTTTAGGAACTGGCATTGTTGCAGTTTCACTGCTTAGCATTACAACTGCAACTGCACAGTGGGTTGATCTCTTGGGATCATCTTGCACACACAACAGCCCAACATTCACACACCTCATAAATTCATTTGTGTTGCATGTTTCGCTTAGTGTCTGGTCCATCAGCTCCGACACCCTGTCTTCCTTCCATAGCTTCCATGCCTATGACAGTTTGAGAGTAGAAAGTTGAGTATGGGTGTGGTATGGTATATCCTTGAGAATGACAAAAACATCAATGTAAATTAGAGATTTAAAGTCCTTACTTGACCCAGAAGGCTGAGTATCTGGTCAGACCTTGTGAAATCCAGCGTTTCTCTTCACACTGATAGTCCTCAAAGCACGCAACACCGAAGCTAAAAAAGACATCAGATTTTCAAGAAAAATCCATCAATCATATTCTGGAGACATATAGCCAACTCCCTGGTATTAGACAATTAGCTTCTTGAATTAATTTGGGGATACAATCATTCAACTTCTTACTTTCTTCTATACACTATACTATACTTACTAAGTTCCAGCCACTCTCTCTGTGCCTCTGCCCTTACTAGAAAAATCCTCCTTAAAGCCAAAGTCTGAAATTTTGGGATTCATCTCATCATCAAGTAGAATGTTACTTGTTTTCAAGTCCCTATGAATAATCTTCAATCTTGAATCTTGGTGAAGGTAAAGCAGCCCCCTAGCAATTCCCATAATGATGTCAAACCGCTTCTCCCGGTTCAGTAACTTGCATAGGGTTCAGTCTTGAGAGGATTAAATTAAAGCTGTTGCTTTAGATGTGAATGAAAATCCATATGTTACATGAAAGAAAAGGGCTTCTAGGCAGGTTCAGGAAACTAAATATGAAGGAGTCTAAGCTTTATTGGAAGCAAAATATTCTTAGTAAAATCTTTTCTCATCTGCCCTTCAACACAATAGCCCAAAAGTCTCAGCAGATTTCGATCTTTGAGTTTTGAATTAACACAACCTCGTTCTTAAATTCCTGTAGGCCTTGCCCTGAAGCTCTAGAGAGTCTCTTCACCGCAATTTCTTGCCCTCCTGGAAACTTGCCCTGGAAGCATAGATGATGAGAGACCAGTTGCAAAATGGGAGGGACATGGAAATTAAGGACAATAATTACCTTGTAAACTGGCCCAAAACCCCCTTGTCCAAGCTTATTTGCATCCGAAAAGTTATCTATAGCAACTAATGTCTTCAGAAGTCAAACAGTACATCAAATATACTTTCTTATCCTCTTTTGAATTGCTCTGAGTCTATTAAGTGTTCTGACTCTCACTATGATACAAGTGACATGTGATTTGCTCTTTTTCTGAACTCAAAAAAAAAAAAACACAAATATTGTATAGAAGACCTGAAATATTCTCAATTCAATAACCTAGCTTGAAAAGAAGATAGTAGAAGTTGTAGGCCAGAGCATATGACACAAACAATACCTTTCCCTTTAGTGATGGTTCTTATTTGCAGATAAGCAAGATAACCAATGATGCCTAAAAGCACAAATAGAACAACAACAATTGTCATGACTATCACAACTACAGGGAATGATGATGACGACAACTTCTCATTAGCATGATTAGCAGACTCTGCAGGATTGCCACCTCCTGTAACAAAAAGGAATTGAATTGAACTTTTCCCACATAGCCAGAGGTAATTTAAGAAATATGGTGGTAGAACAACATACTCACTATGCCTTATGGCAGATCATTGAATGAATTTTCATTGCCAGCACCTTCTCAGTTCATTACGTGTTCTGCAAGTTGAATTTTGCCAGTCCTTGCAGTCTACCAGTGAGAATTTTACCGGCTCAAGTGGTGGATCCCAACTTATCTCAAGCACGATGCGCGTACCGTTTTTCGTGGCATCTGGGAGCCGTCGTCAGGTTCCGACCGATGTTGCAGTATACTAAATTTACGTGAAAAGATTGGCTTTAATGGTGCAATTTTGTTTATAAGACTTCGGGAACTGCAGTCTGCATCCATCTTCCAGTTAGTTTCAAAATGTTAAATGTCTCTGGGTTGATGCTAGTTATACGATGAGCACCATATTCCGGTGCCGTGAACAGCACCCGGCCTGTCGTAATGTTACACTCAAAATTGTAGTACCAGGGATCACCACAATTCAGTCCTGTGTATGAGGACCAAGGGTATGTTTGGCGACATAAAGTTTCACAGTTTCTTGCTGTTGGTTCTGCAAAAACAAGCAAATTCCATGTGAGCATTTCAGTTGTAAATGGATTAAAGCTTGTGATTACGAAGAAAAATAAAAAGAAAAAAATTGAAAAGGGCATACTTATATCTGAAACAACCACGCGAACAAAGAGTTTGGCCCCAGATTAGAGAGCGTGTGCTCCTCCTCAAGACCAATAAGATCATCCGTCCAAATCAAGCATTCTAGGGTTGTGTTTACCTCTTTATGTTTGATATGATTTTCAGCATAAGCTTGACATTCGCATTCCTTAAGGCAAGTTTTCCTACAGTTATCACTATCTTTCAGATCTACTTGAATCAAATCTCGCTTCTTACTTTCATGTCTTTAAAGCTCAGAACCTCTTTGCTGGGATTGCTTTCTCATATCTTGGTGACTTTCTGGTACACCCACCTGAAAACTCTTATTTTTTCCAATTATCTGGCGAGACAGGTTTAAACCCAGCGAACGGTACTTTGTAAAATCCATTAGTAATGTTTACAACCCACTGAATTTCTAAGCTTTTGTGCGCTGCAAATCGATCCTTTCGAATTAGCTTTCAGTATGGATAAGATGTGTTCGGATTCCGATAGTAATGGATTTCCCCTGAAGCACTCATCACCAACCGCCCCGTATTCTTGTTATACCTGAATGGGTGGTATTTTACAGGTTGTTTCAGTGAAACATAGAATCAACTGGCTTACTAACTTCATGAGTGGCCTAATATTGAATACTTCTTCTGTCATTTCATCTGGCGTCCCACTTCCGATACCACTGCCAATAACTAACAATTCGATATTTTCTTTTGTAATATACTGATCATCATTAAACAGTCTAACTCAAAGTATGAATTCAGGCCTTAGGTCAACGAATAACCCATGAAGTCAACATTAAGTTTTCAATCATCTTCATCCCAGAAAGAAAAGTATCCGTAGGATTACTGAAGCTCTGCCAAAGAATATCTCCGGATATGTTATCGCTCAAAACAAGGTTCCCGGAGTCCATGAGCTTCACCACCCTCCCACTAGATGAAGAAGATGCTTCCATATGAGAATATAGTGGGTGATCACTTTTTCGTCAGTAACTTGAGCTTTCCGCCTTCTTTAATGGCAAAAAATTCCGGATGGAGTATGAGAAGGGGAAAGAGGGCTGTCATGATTGTACCAATAATAATTGGTGGTTTCGGCATGTAATACCATATGCCTGAATCTTCCGATATCACTAAATTTGGATCAAAGAAGCTGGGTTCCAAGGTTGCTAACAGAAACAAAGAGTTTTATCGCATTACAGAAATGATGCCTGAAAAATGATGGTATCTCTATAGAGCAATGCGGGACCGAACACAAGAAAGAAAAAGAAGCCATATAGCATTAGCATGTGGGCTGCAGGACGGAACATGAATTTTCTTCATACCATAATGGTAGATAACTGTTACCCTCAAATCTATAGCTTTTAATGGTGACTTGCTTTCACCACGGCGCTCTTGAGGTGAACAAGTCACATCCATAATGAAGAAAGAGATTAAAACATTCTCTTTGTTTGATTAATTGATCATTGAGGCAGTCGCATGTCTGGGATTTTCCTAACTTTCTTTCTTCGTTCATAATAAATTTAAAGTTTAAAATGAGAAAATGCATGAAAAGTGAAAAGGGTTGTATTCTACACTGAACATTCAAAATGTAAAAAATAAGTGGAGGTGTTGATAAGAGAAACTATCTTAGCATCAACGAAACTGTCGGTACTTGATTCGTTTGGCTTTCTGGGCATTAGCGGGGACAATATGAACTTTCCTTCAAGAGAAAAACGTGCGATTATGCCGTTATCTCGATCTTCAGTTTAGCTGGATGGAGAAGATCGGGAAGTCAGTGGCGAAAGAGCGAGAATTTGCATGCTTTTCCCTGCATGGGGGTTTTAAAACATGTAGAATTTTCTGTGATTTTGGAAAGATAAATCACGTCATGTTGGCGATGGAATCTCTCCTTATTATAGAGACCAATTCTCACTTTATTATTTTGGAGGATAATATCTAGATCTAAGTAAAATTTGAGTTTATTACTCCAGACCAATTCCCCTTATTTTGGATTATAAAGCTTTTTGAAGACCTTAATGACTTGAGAGATCTGTGAGTATCTTGTAGGCAGTGTGATAAATTTGGGGTGGGACTTTAGGCCAAGGAGAGTTTTAAATTACAACAATCTCACATGATTTTTGAAGTATGAAGTTATTTTGGTGCTATTGGGTTTGAATCGGACAATGGGCCCCGTCTGAACCTTGGGCTATTGGATGTGTGTGATTTGAGGGCTAAGTGATCATACAGTACTCACAATGCCACTTTTTTAAAAATGCAGAAAATATGAAGTCTATGAGGCGGGAAAAATATTTTGTTAAGAGCCCCATTGTATGGGAAACTAGAAGTGATTAATATGAATTAGTCCAGAGGCACATGTTACCAGGAAATACTGTGTTCCTAATGATGCATTTACTACGCCTTAGGGACTAACCCCTATATATATGATGAAGAGGTTAGCGAAATTTATAAGATTCCTAACGGATTTTTCTTCCGTTAGCTCATCCCCCTACTGAGAGTTCCTCTCTGTGACAGTGAAGGTGGAACAATGATTGGTGGAGATTTCAGGAAGCTCGCAATTGCTCGTAGCTTGTGGATCTTGTGTTTTTTGAAACAATCATCTGCATATATGTGACTCATCAGACGCCATATGGGAGGCTACCCTCGCGACTCATCACCTTCGAACTCGCCGTTGGGCCTTACATAGATTGACCGGAAGTCATGGATGAGGGGCCTGATTAAGCCGCTACCCCTATTTTTTGAGTTCTGTGCTGGGGCTACGTGCCCCTCCCTACGCTGGCATCCTCGACGGTCGAGGTGCGAAGTTGAGAGGAGGGGAAATTTTAAGTAGGTTAATGCATATTCTTTTTGTCTTTGATTTTCCCCTCTTCTTCTTCGTCTTCCTCTTCATCCTTTTTCATCTTGGCCTTTTCTGATTTTCCTTTTAGCCTTTTTTTATTCTCCTTTTCTGATTGTAAGTAACCTAGTACATTTGTCTAAATATTCTTGTAGGGGATCCACCAAGGTTGTTCGAATGTGTTTATCTTGGTTGCAATGTAACTATTTGGCATACTTTAATAAAATTGGATTTTTGGACATACCATTGCGCTGAATTTTAATTCCCTAATGCATTTTCCCCGATGTTATTGAAGGAAGCCAGGTTACTAAGAGACTCTGAAGCCTTAGGCTCATGGAGATGATTCTGTACCTCGGGATAGTGCTGATCATCAGACTCTGCTTGAATTTGACATACTAAACCTGCACATGAACAAGCCTAGGGGGCCTACCAGCCAGGACCCGGAGTGCAGGCCCCATGTGCCCTTGTTTTGTTTTGTGCCTTAGAAGGTGAAGTGTTTTGAGTACAAAAGCGTTGGGGAAACCAGCGCATGTCTTAGATATTTAGGTGATCATCGGATGCTATTAATGCGCTGTTCATGCATTACATGGAGTAAGGCCCGGAAGGCAGCTTCTTTGCTTATGCTCTTTTTGTTCGAAAGTATTCCACTTTTCTACAACACCCCTAAATTTTTTGGTGAAAGAGCCGCTTAGAGGATCCTAATCGCTTTTGAATTAATACAGTGGGTTTTTATTTACTACGCTTTTCGATTTTTTGTGGATTGTTTGATAGTTCTATTTCGTTTACGCGCGCCTTTCAGTCGTCAGTAGGTTTACAAGGATTGATCTGAACGTGGGGTTTTGAGATGCACCAGGGCCTAGAGGTTTCTCAATGACTTTTATAAAACTTGGGCCTTCCCCCAGTTACGTGATCATTTTGGTAGGTTATTGTTGGGGTTGACCTCCCCCTCCGCCCCCCCTTTTTTTTTATTGTCGGCTTGTAGAATGGCGAGAGGTGAAAGGGAGACTTCCACCAGTTAGGCTAGGCAGGGAAAGAAAGGGGCACAGTCGGGATCGACCAACCCGGTAAGGGCTGGTTTCTTCCATGTCCATGGAGGAATTGAGATCCTTCTGCCATATCCCTGACAACATTAGTTTAGAAGTGTCAGACGGCGCGATTGTTTTGATGATAGGAGAAGCGGATAGTGCCGTCTATTTTATCCAAGAGCAGTTTGCTGTTAGACTTCGCTTCCTCGTGTCTTCATTGGTGAAACAGTTTCTACATGTTTCTTAGGCACCTCCTATTGTATCCGTGAGCGTTGGCTGATTTTGATGGGTTGTAGTGTCTTCGACCTTACGTGTCGATTGGATATCTCGACTGGTGGAATTTTCTTTGTTTTATACACTAAAGCTCGGGACGATGGTGTCAATGTCAGCCCATAATCAACCCAAATTTGTAACGGGAGCCCCAGTTCCCCAGCGAGAGCCGAAGGGGTTGTCTTGATTTAAGGGGCCCTTGGTATAAGACGTTCGGCTCTGTCGGGCTTCCCTTCAACTTGAATCAGTCCCTAGTGTTCCCAGGTTTGGTTTAGCTAGGTTGCTACTTACGTTTTGCTAGTTGGATTATGTATTGATGTTCCTCTGTTTCCTTGATGGACGGCAGCCTTGAAGTGAGGCCGGTTAATCAAAGCTGGATTGAGAGGCTAGTTTGGAGAACGCATGGGGTTGTTGCTTGAGATAATGGAGGCAGAGCGCAATCATGAGCTTCTACTGACGGTGAAGAATTTGCGAGAGTTGGGTGGTAGGCCTTTTCCTTACATTATCCCTATCTTCCCCCACTCGTCACCTATGAAGGTCATTGAGGGGGAGCACTTTGTTCTCGCCGATCTCCTGAAGTTGGTCTCGGGCAGCTCCTCTCAACCAACTCCTGCTCAAGAGGACCAAACGGAGGTCGCTGCAAGGACCTTAGTGAGGTATGCCCATGTTAGTCAACCTCGAAAGTCGTGGTGTCCCCCGAGCTATAAAAGAAGAGAAAGGCATAGAGGCGGTAGGCAGAAAGCGGTGCCCACTTAAATTTGGATTTTCTAGATTGGGCCGAGTAGCCGATATTGAGCAGTAGGGGAGGAAGAAATGTTTAACCTTCAGCATTACAGCGGGTTTGTTGCTCGAAAGCGTAAACGATCTATGACCCTTGAGGGTGCAGACACCTCTAGTTTTGGGGAGAAGCGACCTAGGCGGTCTCCCTCATATGAGGAGGCTCAGCAGGACGGAGCCATAGTCCTAGTGGGATCCCCGAATCTGGCCTCCAATGACCCGGTAGGCCTTGAGTGCTGAAGAGCAAATATACCTCTGGAGGGGAGTTCGGTGTGGAGTCCTCGAATGTTGAAGAGGTTGGAATGGGTGTACATCGAGGGTAGTTATTGCTCCAAGCGATCACTGCCAGGCCTAGGTGCTAGACTAAGCAAGAAAGGTTTTGTGGTGATTGTCGATGCGTGTGTTATCGTGGAGGTTCGCCCTCGCGGATATGGAGCTCACGGATCTTGAGGGCGATGCTGAGAATTGCCCTTAGGTGGAACCCCCTCAATCGGGAGGAATCCGGTGAGAAGCATCCACTGTTGTATCAAATTACTTTAGGATGCTTGTGATGGCTCGCTCAGAGTAATACTCCATTCTGCTTCCCGTTTATGTTGATAAAAAGGATATCTAGCCTGTGGCCGAAGATAGGATGTTCATTTGCAATCACAACTTCCAACAATCGGCAAAGCTTATAAATGCAGAGTCTAAGCATAGGACTTCCAGTTTTGTCCAAAAATATTTTCTAACTCTTGATCATTTTAGCTATGACTAATTATCTCTAACATGGCCCGCCAAAGACGAGTTTTGGTCTTGCTTGATGATGTCGAGAATGGCGTTGTATGCGCAGCCGCCGCATCACATCATCGCACTCCAATCGTCTTCAAGCTAAGGCGGAAGCTTTCTGTCAACGCTGGGGAAAAGGAGGCCAGAGATGGTGCAGCAAGTGTTATTCGGGTAGAGAAAGAAAGGGACGAGGCTAAGCAAGAAGCCAGGCACTTAAATTGTAGTCATACAGCTAGCACGCCAAAGCTAGGGTAGTTGACTCGACCAAGGCCCCAATTCTTCGCATAGGTCAAGCCGAGATCACTCGCTAGAGGCCGAGAGTTCGCGACTCGTGGGAGGTCATAAGAGTCGCTTTCGCTATAGCCTCGAGTACATCTGGCAGGAGGTGCCTTCCATGCCCGAGCAAGCAAGGATAGGGAAGACATGGCGGAGGATTACTATGGGTCTCTGGATCTTATCTTTGCCTACGGTTAAGGGTTTTTCGCGTTCAAGAACAACATCTGCAGGGATCAGCCTGACATCCCGGACGCATGTCTAACTCCTCTAAGCCACTTCCTCCAAAGTTCTTTGACAACCCGAGGAGCCCTCGTCCCAGCGTGCCATAAGGCCACAGAGTGGTGTGGTGTATAGATGTCAAGTAAGTCAAGGTAGGGCAAATGAGACTGCATAGG
This sequence comes from Tetrastigma voinierianum, assembly GCA_016808115.1. Taxonomy (NCBI): domain Eukaryota; kingdom Viridiplantae; phylum Streptophyta; class Magnoliopsida; order Vitales; family Vitaceae; genus Tetrastigma; species Tetrastigma voinierianum. The sequence goes on along the minus strand of JAEQBH010002940.1, from coordinate 45,612 downwards.
TGTCGCTTCTATGAATATGCCTTTTTTTGTGGAGTTAACTTTGGCTATATGGTGCCGCTTCGTCGCACATAAACTTTATTTGTAATTTGCGGTGACTTTACGTATTTTAATGAAATTTTAAAAGGTCAACCAGAGGTAGCATTGTTTGTTAAGAACTCTGACAAGATAGCAAACTATGCTCTGGGAGGATACCAACCTGACAAAGAACCTGATTCTACTGTTAGATGCCACTCTGACAAGAATCAGATTCGGCTTTTAGATGCCAACTAGACAGCAACCGTATCTGGACTTTTAGATGCTTATGGACAAATAAATCGTATCTAGACTTTTAGGGGATGCCACGAACAACAACCGTGGATCCGGGCTTTTAGATGTCGTAGACAAAGAATCGTATCTAGACTTTTAGAAACAAGTAAGAGTAGGTTTTAAGAGGAAATGCTCAAAGGATGCTCTTTTATTTATGATAACTTCCCCAATAAATACACTATGATAATATTTCTTGAGGTGCATGGCATTCCACATTCTAGGAACAGCAGTCCCGTCTGGTCTATTTAATGCATAGGAACTGGCTAGCCCTACTCGTAATTGTCAATGCATGGTCCTTCCGCTTGGATTGAACTTCCAATCACTGGTCGACGTGACTAACTCCCCGGCTTTGAATGTACACGACTTTACACACGGCCAGGCCAACTTGCCACCTCACCGGTGCAGGCCGCGATATGGCACCGCTTCCGACGCTCAAGCAGGTCATGTCCAAGTCTTTTATTATGGCTTCAATGCTTGTTTCTTTAGGAACTCCTATTCAAATAGTAGGCATCCCTATTTCCGTGGGGATGAAAGCCTCCATCCCGTATGTGAGGGCGAAAGGTGATTCTCCTATTGGCTTTCGGTTGGTCGTTCTGTAGGCCCATAACACTCATGGAAACTCCTCAACCCATTTTCCTTTAGCTGAATGTGTGTGCTTTTTTTTCTGTTAATAGAGTGTTTTGTTAGACGCTTCCGCTCTCGACTCCATTGCTTTGGGTACCTGTGCAGGTGTGAGACATAGGTTTTGATCTTCACCTGGCCGCAGGTTCCTATATACCCGGCTATCGAACCGCAGCCCATTGTCTGTTATAATTGATTGGGGTATCCCGAACCTACACACAATGTTTTTCCACACGAACTGGACGACCTCCTTGTCTTTGATGGACGCAAAGGCTTCAGCCTCTATCCATTTTCTGAAGTAGTCAGTGGCAACTAATAATAGCTTCTTTTGAGCCGGGGCGATAGGGAATGGCCCAACTATGTCAATACCCCACTAAGCACCAGGAGCTTGTTATGGTAGTCAACTCTTAGGCCGGGAGTCTTGATACGGAACTCGTCACAAGTAAAGGATCACATTTTCTAACGTGCGGCGATTGTCCGCATTGTCACAAGAGGGTAACTCGGGTATGGGCCTTATGTGCCAATGTCTTACCACCTAGGTGATTTCCGCATATCCCTTCATGAAGTTCCGTTAGTATGTACTGTCCCTGTTGTTGAGTGAGGCATTTAAGATAGGGCTCACCTAAGGATCTCTTATGCAACTGTTCGTTAATAAGGGAGAACCGTGCTGTCTGGACCTGGATCTTGTGGGCCTCAGCTTTATCATTCGATAATTCCCCCAAACTTAAATTGCGGACTATCGGAGTCATCCATGAAGGAGCTACTTCATCTACTTCATTTACCTAATTGGTAGTAATTGACGACTTGGCTGAGTAGTATACTGTGGAGGAGCACTGCCTCTTTTATCGTATGACGTAGGCTACGGCGTGCCCAAGGCGTTTCACTTTCTATTGGGAGCTGATATGCTCCATCCGCCAAACTACAAAACTTCCCAACCGTAGATTAATCAAGCTCACATACTTGGCCATGCACTGATCTCTTGCTTCGTACTCTCCGTTTATTTTCCCGACTAACAGTTGAGAGTCGCTTTGTATGCAGATTTTTTATGAGGACATAGAGATTACTAGGTCGAGCCCGACTATGATGGCTTCGTATTCGGCTTCGTTGTTAGAAGCGGAGAAATTAAGACATATGGCCTGCTTTATGACCTCGCTGGTTAGCGCTTTAAGTTGTAACCTCAGGCCACCTCCCGTCTGTCGTGAAGCACCATCCACATCTGTGGTCCACCAAATTCGGCCGCCCGCTCCATCTCTTGTCAGAGGAATCTCCGGCTAGGAAATCAACCAAAGACCTGGTCCCTTCAATGCCAGTGCATGGCTTAAATCGAACGTCGAATCCCACTCAATTCATTTGCCCACTAAGTCATTTGTCTTGACAGATCGGGCTTATGTATAGTGCTTCTCAGAGGGAGGTTGGTGAGCATGCTTGATGTGGTGCTCTAAGTAGAGGCGAGTTCAAGACCACCCTGGGTGGCCGTAGTCGCTCGCTTCAAGATAGGTATATCGCGCTTACCTCGTATAGGGATTTGCTTACGAAGAATACTGGCTTCTCGCCGCCTATGTCGCCTTCCTTGAATAAAGTTGCACCTACCAAAACATCGCACACAACTAAGTAAAGGTAGTGTTTCACCTGCCTTGTGGCTGCCTGCACGGGCGGTTCGGGCGAGTATCGCTTTGATTTATATGGGCCCGGTTGCATTCCCATATCCCATCTCCAAGAAGCCTGCCCTCAGACTTCCGCAAAAACCCATGACCTGGCCCTCAGAAGCGAGAGATGAATCGCCCCAAGGCCACCAACTGGCTTGTCAGCTACTGCACTCCTTTTCTGGTGGTAGGAGGTTGAGATTCCATAGTCTCTGAGTTGAATGGGATTGGCTTCAAACCCCTCTATGTCACCATGAAGCCCAAGAACTTGCCCAAACTGACTCCGAACGCACATTTTAGGGGATTGAGTTTCATACCGTTCATGCGTAGTAGGTTAAAAGTTTCTTACAGGTGCTTCATATGACCGGGGCGTTCTCTGGTCTTGACAAGCATATCATCAATATAGACCTCCATTGTCCTACCAATCAATGGCTCCGGCATCTTAGTTACGCCTTCGATAGTCGCTTCTGTATTCTTCAAACCAAAGGCATCATGACAGCAAAGATGCACCGTGGTGGTGTAATGAAGGCCGCTTTTCAAGATCGCGTGCATTGAATCAGATATCCGAAGAATGCCTAAGAACGACGCGATTCCATGCCACCAAATGGAGGCATCAACGATCTGATCTATTCGTGGCAAGGGAAAACTGTCTTTTGGGCACGCTTCATTAAGGTCCGTGTAGTCCACACATACCCTCCATTTACCACCCTTCTTCTGGACGACTACTACATTTGCAAGCCATTCAGGATACTTTACTTCTCTTGATAAACCCGCACTCGCCAGTTGTCCATCCTGCTTCGATAATCTAATGGGCAATCCGGTGAAAATGCCTTACTTTCTGCCTCACTGGCTTTGTCGTGGCAATCGCATTTAGTTTTATGAGAGGCTAATGTTGGTCGATCCCCAAGCATGTCCGAGTAACTCCAGCGAATATATCCTTGTTCCTCAACAACACATGTCACACTCCGTTTCTTTCTTGCCACTAATAGAGGCTGATAGTACAGCAAGCTCCAAATACCCAATGCTGCTATTGCCTCCAGGGGATCCACAGCTAACAAATCCTTTTCTTCTGCCCTTACCTAGGCGGCGAGCTGTAGCTACTATGCGGGAATGCAATCCCCGAGGGGAAGAACGCTTGAATCTTTTTCCTCTCTCTGTTCCCGCATGGATAATTGGTTGCATTGTCTTGCAGCCAACTGGTTGCTTAGAAGATCGACCTGCCTCACACTGGTTAGATAGTTGACCATTTGATGATATGTCAAGGGGCCCGCTTTCATTAAAGTAAAATAGCCCTTTACTATGCAATTGTATGGCCCCAAGTCATCGATAATCGAGAACAAACTTGCCGGGTTACTCGTCCCGCTAGGCCAGAAGTGTAATGTCTCCCCAAAGGTCGTAGTTGTTACGCCGCTGAAACCAAAGAGATTCGTCGCATCAATTCAAAGATTTCATGGGAGTTTCATCCGTCAAGGGCAGCTACAATGTGATCTACTTGCAAGTTACCAGATCTACTAGCACTCGCACATCAAAGCCATTAATATAAAGGTTGGGTACAAGTGCATCGTGAATGGGGCACGACACTTATTGGGGCTTACCGGGAAAGATATGGGGTCATCAATAGCTCGGGTCTTTCACGCGATAGCCAGGGTGACAAAGATTCACCCGTGCTTTGACCGTGGCCGCTCTCGGGAGCGCTTTTGTCAGCGTTTGACTCCATACTGATCAGCCGGCAACTCTCCCAAAAGATATAGTTTATAGCCAACTAGATTCTAAGTAATGATCATACGGCCAGGATTCGCTTACTACAGAGCTGTTCTTCTCACGGTCAACTTCCCTGATATATCTCTTGAGGTGCTTCGCTTTAATCAATCTTTCTATCGGGAATTTTAGGCTTCAACATTTGTTGGTTTCATGCCCATTATCCCTGTGATAGTCGCATTGCATGGAAGGGTTAGTATGAGAGGGTTCGGGCTCTGATCGCGCAGCCATTTGAAATCCGCAAGTCGTGGTCAAAGTGGCAACAACCCTCATAAAAGGAGCATAAGCAGTGAGCCAACCGCAAGGGCTCTCTTCTTTCGCGATCGTCTCGGGCCGGCTTCGATTTTTTGCCCGTCCTGGGGCTGGATCTAACCGCCTTTTTCCCTTCCGACTTGTCGTTTCCGGCTGGCTTGCTCGTGATTATGACTGTTTGAGTTGCTGCGCGGATGTTATCTTCCAGGGTTGAATATTTGTCTGCCCGTTTATACAACTCTGCCATCGTAGTTGGCGAATCTAAAAACAATGAATGGAAGAACGGAGGAGACGGCGCAAAGCTCCTTCTAAATTTCTGTAAGACTGCGTCCATGCTATGAACTTCTACCTGCTGGACGACTTGCCCGAATCTCCTAGTGAAGTCCCATATGGTTTCCTCCTCTTGTTTTATTATGGTTTGCAAAGAACTAATATTCCTCTTTTTCCGCACTGAGCAAAGGTACTAGGAGATGAATATGGTTTAGAGCTCACTAAATGAGTACACTGAATTACATGGGAGCCTATGGAACCAAGCTTGAGCTAGCCCTTAGAGACTAGCCTGAAGACTCCAGCAAAGAGGGTCGTTTTCCCAAGATTCAAAGTCATTTCTTGATTGAAGTGAAGCATGTGATCATAAGGGTCGCTGGAGCCGTCAAACATAACAAAGGTCAGCATGCTGAACCCTCGTGGTGGCTCGTATTCAAGGATATGCTACCCCGGGGGGGAGGAAAGTATGTCATTGGGATCTTGGATAGTTGTTGTATGTGGCATATAGAGCGCAACCTTGTTCCAAAAGCGGGGTAAACCGGTTGCACGGGTATTTGGCCCGTGCGCGACAAATGCGCGCTTCGGCTTAACTCGCGGATTCTCGACCGCTTGTCGTTCATCAAGTATACCACCGTTGGAATCGCCGACGCGTGGCAATATGAGTGTCCCGGCGCATTTTATTTTTTGTCATGGCTTTTATTGAAAGCGATTCGCGAACTACCCGAGGATAGCTCGTCGTCTACCGGGGTATCCACATCATCGAGGGCAATAGGCTTCTTTCCTTTATCGCGAACAACTAGATGCCTTGCGGGACCGCTATCTTGTGCTTCTCTCTCATCAAGATCATGCCTTTGCTCCATTTAGGCCCGTAGAGAATCAAGCCATGTCAGAGTTGCTTGGCGCTCCTGCAATTCCATTTGTCTCGCTCTACTCCTCCTATTCCTTTCCATATCTTGATGCTAATGGCGACCGATCTTCTAAAGAACTGGGATCACTTGCTGCTAGCCATTGCACCATGTCGATGAATCGACGTGGGGAGGGAACCGTCTGATCTTCTAGCTACGAAGGGTCATTATTAACTCAAGGTCATCGATGAGACTTTTGGTTCGATTCCCATAGACGATGCCAAATGTTGGTACCTGATTCGTTTGGCTTTCGGAGCATCAGCAGGACGACGTGAACCTACAAGAAAAAGAGAAAAGGGTAGCAAAGGTGCTATCGCCTTTGACGCCAAGCTAACAAAATTACTTTATAATATCAAAAGCCAATCGATGTAGACAGACTGTATACCTTTTCCTAATAGGGGGTTTTTCCTTGATACTTGAATTTCTCCTTGATTTTTGGAAAGATAATCATGTCATGTCGGCGATATAATCTCTCATTTCTTATCAAAGACCAAGTTTTCTTTATTTTTGGAAGGATAATATCTCCGATTTAATGATAAAATTTAACTTTCCTTATCAAAAACAAATTCTCTTATTTAGGATTATTGCTTTGAGACGTAATGAATTGAGAGATCCGTGAGTATCTTGTAGATGACAGTACGATCGACTGGGGGACTTGGGGCTTTAGACGGGGAGAGATTTTTTCCATCTAAGTAAATTCTACATGATTTTAAGGTAATAAGTTGTTTTAAGTCCTATTGGATTTGAATCAAGTAATAAGCTCATGCGAACGTTAAGTCTATTGAATAGTATGATTTGAGCCCTAAAGCTAAAGTACTCACAAAAACTGGGGTCTGGTGCCGCTTCATTGGAAAGGATAATAATGCATTTTATTTCTACAATTTGTTACAATCGGTTTGACCGAGTCCAAAAAGCAACTGAGGGGTTTGTGGCTACAGTGTCAGGCTAAGCATTACTAACTACAGCTGTCACGGTCGCTGCCACTCGGTCCTCTTGAACATGCAATAGCCCAACATTCACGCACCTCATAAATTCGTTTTTATTGCATGTTTCAGTAAAGTGATGTTTACTGATAGAACTTTTGTTCCTATAATATGATTAAGTATTTAGTTTCGTGTTTATTTTAAAAGAAAATCAAAATTTTAATTTTTAACTAAATTTTGAATAAATATTTAAAAATACACATATTTTTATTGAATTAGTATTAAAAGAATGATAAGAGTTTCAATTGGATAATAACGTATATAATTTTTCATACTTGAACATCTAATTTTTTAATAGAAAAAAAGATTCAAAAATATTAAAAGCCAAAAACCAATTTTTTTTTCTATTCATAAAAAAAAAATTCAAAATTCAAATAAGTTATAAAAGCTAAAAATAAAAACAAATCAGTGATCCTACATCGCTCAAAGACGAAATGAAGTTCATATACGCTAAGCTTAACTCAACACTATCGATACCTTTTTTGGCGACAGACTCCGATAAAAAGCCAAAATCGAGGAGGACGTGGAAAGCCATCGTAGCCCGAATCGACGACACGAGCGTAAGAACAGCCGTTACAAATCAGACAAAATGATCCTCGCACGTTTATTCGATCCTTTGTAAGATATGCTTGTTTACGCGATTTTGGCTTACATATTAATTTATAGTACATAACGGTGACGCTATGTCACTACATGCGGACAAGCCATTATGATTCATATCGAATAAAGATAAAAGTTTATAACACTATATAAATATGAGTTCAACTCTATCTAGTAGACCCATTTTAAAATTATCAGAATCCTCGAATATGAAATGGACAATATCTATATAATTAAGCTGAGTCATTCCGCTTCCCACAAAAAGCAAAAAAATCAAATGCGACGTTAGTGTCTTATCTATCAACTCCAATACTTTGTCTTCTTTCTACGGCTTCCACGCTTGGAAAAGTTTGGATTTTACAACGGTATCATGGCATACATATAGCTAGAATGTCCAAATGATCAATGCAAATGAGAAATTCAAAGCACTCACATGACCTAGAAGACTCGGAGTCCAGTCCAAATGATAAATTCCACAGTTACACTTCCGATGATCTAAATACTTACCTATGAATATAAATGGTATATTAAAAAAAATTTGTTCACCTTGCATTATAATACTCTATTCCTACAGGGACAACTATCAGACTCCTCATTTTATTTTTTTATCACTGGTACCAAACTCAAGTGCTATATTAAAATTCTAAAAATTTCTTCATTAATACGTATTTTCCCTTCTAGTCTATCTTTATTTTTTTCTAGTGAACCACATTATTCGAAAATATTTTGCATTAATTTAATTATATGAACATTTTGTTTTATAATAAACCTTGCAATGAAATTGACTTTTTAAATTTTGTATTGATAGTTTATAAATTTTAATTTTAATGGTGGGTTATCTATATTTTTTTTTTCGAAACAGGGTTATCTATGTTTTTAATCTTTGTTTATTTTTCTTAATGTTTGACATTTAGTTAAATAGTAACCATGAATTATGCTTTCCATGGTTATTGATCATTTATTCTTATTGAATTGTTTGTACTGAGTGATTTACAAAGCTGGATAGACCTTTAAAAAATTAAATATTTTGACCAATAACTACTAGTATCTTATTATTAGAAATAATACTCCTTTTGAAATATATTTAACATTTTCTACCACAAAACTCAGTAAAATTATTGGAAAAAATCTAGTGAGGTTTTCTTTCTCTCTTTTTTTAAAAAAAAAAAAAAAACTATTTCCAATTGTTTAGAGAATTTATTTTCAATTTTTTTATATAGTTTTTTTCCAATAAGACTGAGTATTTTATTATTTAATTTAATACCTTTTTTCACAACAAAGAGCTAAAATTATTCAAGTTTTTGAATAGTAATTAAGTATGAATATTAATTACTTTACCATTTATAGATGATGAGTAGAATATCTTTAATTTGAAGTCACTTTTATTACTAATCTTAGTTACACATAGTAATAATCTTTTCTATTTTAAAAAATTCTCATGAAAATACTTTTGTTAAAGAACTTAAAGAATTACTAAATGCATTTATACATTTTGTCAACTTTGAGTCCCATTAGCACGTATATTCCCACTAGTAAGCGGAGTCAGGATTTAACGTCAATGGGGACACAAGTTAAGTAATGTATATTTTGGAATGATAATGAACACGAGTTGTGGTCCACTAGTTTAATATTTTCTTATTTTAGTGGGCCATCGTGAAGTAATTGACTTTCAATCCTCTAGGATGCAAAGGGGATTTAAAAAAAAAAGTTAGTAAGGGCAAATGCCTCCACTGAACCTTTATTGGCTACCCACTTTATACTTTATTTTTTTATCTAATCAGGACTTGGTTGAACCTCAAAAATCAGCTTTTAATGCATGTTGGGTAGCTTTTATTATTGTGTTGATATTCGTATTGGATTTAATACATTATAAATTATTATTCGAGCAAAGAGCTTCGACAAGATTAATTTACTCCATGTATTTAACAAGAGATACAAAATAATGCATTGTATTTATAAAAAAATAGACCAAAAATAAAATAAATTATATGAAATTATAAAATTTATAACTATAAATAAAGAAAAATTATTCTTAAAAATGTACATTTGAATAATCAAATTCTTAAATAGTCTTTTACACAAGTAGGAAGAATGATAAAATGGAAATTTGGATATTTTAATAAGAGTGGATCATAATAAGCTACGATTTATAGTTTTTCTTCTTATTAGGAGTTGTTTAACCATAATCAGGTGGTATCAATAGCTAATTATGAGTTTTTACTAAACAATCTATAAGAGAAACAACTATTAGTTCCCATAATGAGCTAAACCAAGCACCATTTAGTTTATATTAACTAAAATTATATAAACATAATTTTCCTAATATTGATTTTTATTTAACTTATATATTTATTAAATATAAAAGTAGAAGTATTAAAAAATTATATCTATTATCATTTATTTTACATCATTGACTATACTTCAATTAAAATATCACAGCTTTAATATTAAATATATATTTAAATTAAACATATGAATAATATGTTATGCAATTTAATAATGGATAAGGGCTCACATTTTCAATTATTATTATTGTTGTTGTTTTGTGCCAAAAAGGTCAAAACAAAGCAGAGAGTTGTTTGCCATTGAGGCCTGAAAGATCATCATGAATATTATAATATTGTAATTTGAATAGATGTGGAAAGAAAATAAAAAATAAAAAGAAAAAAGAAAAGAGTTATTTAAGAAAACTAGGAAAATTGAAGAGAGTTACTTCCCTTGTTATTTTTCTAATTTTTCTTAGAAAAATTAATTAGTTATAACATTTTAATTGGATCAATTCAGTTTCCTTTTCTTCTTTTCTTCGAGGGAAATCATAAAGCACCACATGGCCATACATTTAAGTGAAAGTGGTCCATATTTCTGAACTTCATCTCAAACTTTTGGATGTGCATAGCAAATCATTGTTGCCTCTTTAAATAAGACTTTGATTGAGCATAAGTCTATGCTTTTTAATTTTTCAATTTGTTTAGTGGGTTTTGGGTCTTTTCCATCCACGCGTGATTTAGTTAACATTGTATTTTTTTTGTTATACGTAATACGAGTAAAATAAATTTAAAGTTAATTTCTTTGTATCTTTGCTGAACTATATACATATTCCCAACAAAATTAAAAGATTAAATATGAGAAAATTAATATAGAATATAAAATGATGAAAGTAAAACGAAAATAGATATAGAACTAATAAATTATATTTATGTGCAACTTTACTTACATTTCATGAAATGTATTCACATAATTTATTTTATACCATTTATATAAAGATTAAATAACTTAAAATTATACAAATTCCCGATTAATTTTGACTATAATTATTTTTTATATTTTAAATGATAAAATCGAATATAAGAGAAAATGATTACATTTTCCAATTATTTTATTTGTAAAACATTATGATGCAAAGCTTCGTTTAGTATTTTTGTGCCAAGGTAAAACCAAAGTGGAGAATTATACGAACTAACACGAGAACTAAAATCCAAAGGATAAAAGGGTTCCAGCAAAGTGGTACAATTTCTCATTGAACTTCAATAATTGCAAAAGCAATGATATTATGTATATATGCATTTATGAAAAAAACTTTTGACATAAATATATGGGCTTGTTTAGTTCCTGTTTTTTTAAAAAAAAATTTCTTATGAAGAGTTTTTGAAAAAATAGAAAACATAATTTTGATGTTCTCCCAAAATTATTTCTTGTTAATTTGTTTAGTGTTTTTATATTTTTGTATTTTTAGCAGTAAACACAGGAATAAAATGTATTTTTATTTTCTTGTTTTTTTAAAAGCAACGAGTTTGAAAAAGAAAAGCCAGAGCAGGTCAAAGAATTTAACTTCTTTCTTTTGAACAGTTGGACCCATTGGTTTGCTTTTTCTTCCCATCCATGGGGATTTAATAAAATTATAGATAAACATTGGCAAAGTTTCCTAAATAAATCAACATGGGCCTATGGTCGAACTTCTTTTAAGTAAGGATAAAAATATCGGTTTAAACGGATATATCGATCTTGCAGATTTCTGAAATATATCGAATGTATCGATGTTTTTATAGGGCGCTAACTAAAAGAAGAAAAGAAAATAAATAGCGTGTGAGTTGCAGAGATTGAACCATGAATTTTCTTTATACCATAATGGTAGATAGCTTGTGAGTTGCAGGGACAGAAACCATGAATTTTCTTCATACCATAATGGTAGATAGCTGTGGTCTCAAATCTGTCTTTGTCTTTTTTTAATGCATGCTTTTGGTCTTGACTCTTCAATATAGCAAAGTCACATCGGCAAAGTTATATTAGTGTTTTTTAATATATTCACTTTTTCTTTAAAAGAATTTATATTAATAACTTAAAAGTAGGAAAACTAACAAATTAATGTTTGAAAGCAAATTACTTTTAATAAAAAATTGGAAAACAAATCTAATTTTTGTTCAAATGTTTTTTTCCTTTTATTTTCATTTAGGTCTCCAAATTATGATTCAATGAATAATCCACTTCAAATATTTCCACATCAAGTATTTTGTGTGTAAGGGTAAAACCAGTGTAAGAAATTACAAGCACAAATGCAAGAGAACTAATACTTAATGGATAGAAGGGTTCAAGCAAGTGAAAAACTCTCATTGAGCTTCAATGATTGCTCAAGACAAGCTGCCACTTAAAAGCAAGAATATAAAGTATATGTCTTTTATTTTATTTTTTTGGTTGGACCCATTGGGTTTGCTTTTCTTCCCCGGATTGAGCAAGTTTCAAATCAACATGAGCCTTTTTTTTTATCTAGATTCCTTTTTTGCTTTTAGGCGCATGAGAAAAAGCACGTACAGCAATCCAAAATATTTGGATTTGTTCTTATTGTTTTTACTTTATATTAAAAAAATTAGATTTTCAAACTTTTAAAGTAATATGAGAAAATCATACTTATATTCAAATTAAGCTTTTCATGATTAAATCTTAATTAGCTAAGCATCGTATTTTAAAATTTATTATTTAAAAATTTATTTTCTCATTGGTAGATAGGATAGTTATTTTTATTTAAAAATTAATTTTCTTAAAATTAGGAGAAAATATTAATTTTTCATAGATTATATATGAATTTAATTGTGTATTATAAGAATGGTTTTTTTTTTCTCTTGGTATTTTATTTGTAAATTCATTAATTCTCCCAACTTTAAAACCAACAACATATGGGTTTACAGTGCATTGATGTAAAAATCAAGGAAAATTAAATTTTCAAGAAAAATGTGAAAAATAATAATAATAATAATAATAGTAATAAATTTTGAAAATGGTTTTGAAAGAACTTAGAAAATTATTTAGATGGATAATGGCTTGAGTTTATTTGTTAAGTCGTCTATGAAATCTGATTCTTATCATTCGTTGAATTCGAGACGGTTGGATTTTTCGCGATTTTCGAAGCGACGACGTCTAGTATTTCGGGGCGAGATTTTACGAGAATCTCGGGAGTTAGGAAATAAGCTTTAAGTTAAAGTTAAATTTTAAAATAAATTAAAGCTTGGTAATCCCGAAAATAAATTGTTTCGAGGATAAAACGGATCAGAGCGAGGATCGTGTGAACTAAGCGGCACTAAGGTACTTCGTCGAAACTAAGTTAAGATGGAAATGAAAGAGAGAGAAAAGGGGAAAAACTCATTTTTGGGCTTGTATCGACAGTGAGAGGAGAAGTGTAGAAAGGAAGGCTCTGCTTATATACATGATCTACGAAGATCGGGTGGTCGTCTTCGACCCAGTACGAGAGTTTAGAAATCGGAGTCTTCCGTGAAATTCACGCGTGGATATCAAAAACTCGAGTTTCGCAAGGTTTGGTGGAAGGTTTGGGAAGTCGAAAATTTATGGGTTCGGGAAGTGTTCATGGGCTTATAGAATTAGATTCTTCCAGCGTTTCGAGGTAGAGATTATTACTGTTTGGTTTATTTTCCGTCCCAGAGTTTGTTTGGTTAGTTTAATGTCTGGGGATGTTTAATGAAATAATGGGTTATGGGAATATTCTTGTGTTTGATCACATATGATGTCCAGTTTTGGGGCTGATTTTCGTTAGAAATTTTGAGAATTTGGTAGCATCCCTTCAAAGGAAATTGTAGCTCTATGAGAAATTGATATTAGAGCTTTTGAATAAACCAGTGGGCCTTTATACTTCCCGAGTTATGGTCCGTTCGAGCTTCTTCTGAGCAGAATTTGTTTAATGATTTGTGTCGGATTTTGCCACAATGGGTATATAGTTGTAGTATATCATTCTTGAATTGATGATATATTTTGGTTGAAATTGTGTGTTAATGGTTTAGCTTGTGATGTGTTTGTGTATAGAACAGGCCATTCTGTGAAAGCAGTTGTAAATTTATTTGTGGACGTAGTGTCTTGAGAGTGGCTTTAAGAGTATGTAAGTCATTACTTGATTAGTGATGACTTGTAGATGTCAATATATGTGTGTATAATATGTTGACATGTATGGTGTTTGGAAATTGTATGTTAATTAATATGATTGTCCAAATTATGCATGGATATTATGCATAGTTTAAAATGTCCATATAGCACTCATCATATATATGGCATGGTATGGCGTGGAATAGCGTAATTAGTTTCGTATGCGGGGCGTAGCGTTAAATGGAGTGCGTGTACGTAGTCATGTCGTTCGCTCGTTAACAGTGAGTGGGTGGTGGCACCGATGCTGAATTCACGTCGGTAGTCTCTCCTGGATGCATTTCATATCTTTGAATAAAACTGTTTATCGGAGACTGTCCAATGCTTTTGAATAAAGCGGTTTATCGGAGATTGTCCAATGCTTTTGATTAAAGCGGTTTATCGGAGACTGTCTAATGCTTTTGAATAAAGTTGTTTATCAGAGATTTTCCAATGGCTTTGAATAAAGCGGTTTATCGGAAGATGTCTAATGAGTTTAAAAGCAAAGGGCTGTTTTGGATAAAGGAGTCGTTGGGTGGCTTGCCGTGTGATTTTCTGGCTTGGCGTAAGCGTGTGTGAAGTCGATGAGGAATTTCGTGTTAAAGAGGCGTGGTGAGTAACTTCATTCATGACATGTAGGCATTCAAGTAGAAGCTGCATTACTTAGAGATGTTTGATTGTGTGAGCGTGACGTTGCGTGTGCGGCCCCAGGTGGGGAGTAAGCTCTGTAGGAGTTTCACCTCTTGGGCGTTGCTGCGTTGTGGGGCGGCACAGTCTGAGGAGTATGCAGTGGATGACGTTAACCGGCATGATTATAAAGCCGGTTGTATGTAATTAAAATTTTGTGAAAACAGAGCAAGCCCAATTTGGCTTGTATTTTGTGTAAAAGAATTGTAAAATACTTTGGAACAGCTGTACAATTTGTGGCATATTTGTAAGAGTGTTGTAATTAAAGCTCTTGAGGGTATATTAGTTAATATATCGCTAGTGTGGATGAGTGGGGCACCGGTTGGCGAAGCTTTTCGATTTAAATAATTGGACCGTGTGAGGTCGTTGTATTATATTGGCGTGTTGTCGAGGTTTTGTCTGGGTTGTATTTTGGGTAGAGTACAAATCTGAAGGAAGCTGCTTTCGATTTTTTAATGTGAGTCCGGAAAAGGATACGGTGGTGTGGTGTCAGTTCTGACGTGTAATTAACTACGTGGTGTGGGTTGTCGTGGTGGATTTTGGGGTGTCACAAACAACATATGGGTTTTCTCTGTAAGCACTAAAAATTTCATCTTCAAATGATGAAAATATTATATCCAATCACTTATACAGGCAAAATGTTCTTGTTGGCGTGTCATTATTGGTAGAACCTTGTTAGAAATAAAATCATAAAGTGTCTCACCCGTTGACGCAATAGATATTGCAGCAAATTGTCTATCACACCTTTCCAGAGCCGTGTACGCATCTTCTGTTGCCTGAGCATAAGGAAAGTTGTACCTTATCTTAGTTAGGTACCAATTACACTGGAAGGATTCTCTACCAATCAAGCTAGAGATTTAGAAGAACTAGTTTATTCTCTGCGTGTTGAGGAAGGAAGTATAAAAGGAATAATTGTGCTCATTCAAGAATATGAAAATCTCGGTTAGGAGATTTCACTTATTGGAGCCCAGTTGGAAAAGAAAATATTATGTCCCATGTATAAAGAAAGAAATCAACCAGTGATGGTAAACATATAAAACGATTTGGAAATGTGTGGATTTGGCCAATATGAAGAATCTCATCTTTATGCTTAAATAAGAGTAGAAGAGACCTTTGCATATCGTCGATTAAGCACACAAAAAGGAGGTCTTCTAGAGGAGATATTTTTCGAAGAAAGAGTAGCTACAGGTATTGCACAAAACCTTGATGTGAGCAATACGATTACTCCACTTGGGATGGAGTGATAGGGTATTAATGAACTGATCGTATGGGAAATAGGGAAGCTTTATTTGATGTTTAACATAGGATAGTTAGGAGAAGACGATTATGAAAGGAGGCGCATACCGACTTGTCCAGCCTTAACTTTGATTAATAAATAGTGAAAGCAGCGCCACGTGCGAGGCAGCGTGGACGTAGGCAATTGTCGAACCACGTAACCAATCATTGTCTCCCTCTATGTGTGTGTGCATAATCTTTCACCTAACCTGGTATCTTATTATTTCGTACACTTCTTAAATCTACGCTTTGCACTTCATAAAAGGGTTAACTGCCTTACTTATGACAGTGCCTTACTAGTTGATTCAGCATCTCATGGAGCGCTTTCATAACAAACAATAACTATTCTTTTTTAGTTCTCATCATGACCTATAAAGACTCTAGGAAGCTGACTTTACATATTTCTTAAGAACTCATTTAGGCCGAAAATTCTTAGGAAAGAAAAAAAATCTTTTTAAGAAAAAGATTTTTACCGTTTTGGTTTTATCGTGGAAAATATAAAAGAAGATAAAATATAATCAAAATTTCTTGAAATTTGACATATTTTAAAATTTGATTAGCATATAATAAAGAGAAAGCAAAATAAAAATGGTCGAATGAGCAATATAAATTAGTTTATAAAGTTTAAAAGCTTTATTTTATTAGAATTTTATTTTCTTAATACTTTATGAGTTACAAACAGAGCCCAAAGGTTTGACATCAGTCTCCTTAGGCATTATGAAATTTCATGTTCATCCTTTGGTGCAAGCACAACATCGCCACCGTGGCTTATAGGGTTCATGAACGGCCAAACTTTGCATACAAGATGAATCACCCTTTTTAACTATTAAAAGTTTTTCCTTTTAGATAAAATGCGATATTAGAATCACCTTCCCATCCAAAAAAATACGATGGCCTTATAGTAATTCATGCATGGTTTCCTTATAGCTAAATTTCAAATAATAGATTATTAATTTGAACTCCACATATTTCTAAGCATAAAATACACATGACCTTTTTCGAAAGGTAGTTACAACTTGGATGACCTCTCTACCCAAGGTGGACAAAAAATGCTGTCCCCTTCAAGAGAGCTAGTCTTTGTGGAATTAAAACATGGCCACATATAAAAAGATGTAAAGTCTTTGTCATGCTCCATTAAGTTAATAGGTTTGGCCAAATATGTGAAGTCTTTTTCATGCTCCAGTCGAAAGTTGTAAAGCCTTAGGTTATATGAACATTATTTATTTTAAATAGAGGAATGGGGATATCACATATTTGTACTTAAAAAAAAATGATATAATGACAAAAATTTTCCAGAATAAATTTTTTTCGTTTATTGGGATGTTAAAACTATGCTTGATTCTTAAAATTTGTTGAAAAAAGAAAGAGAGTGACAAAGAAAATGTTTTTTTTTTTATATTTGAATGTTATGAAAAAAGGAAATACCAAAGAAAAGATACTAAAAGATTTTTCCACTTTCACTAGATAAAAAGGAAAATTTAGAAAAAGACTTGTAATCTTTATCTTCTCTTGTATTTATTTCCTCGCCATTTTTTGTGTCGTTATACTTTGTAGAAGCCAAACGTAGCTGAATGTTCAATATTCCTCAAAGTTGTAGCTTTCAAGAGTGGTTTTTCCTCTCACACTTCTAATCATGCATCTTGAGTGTGTAGCAAGTGCTATCATATGAATTTTCATCCCTCATGAGTCTACTTATTGAGAAAATATAATTACAAAAAAGAAAGGAAAAAAAATCTACCCAATTGAATGAATTATCACCAAACTTACGAGTGTATCTCATGCAACCTTTGCTTTTAATCACTTAACCAAATTATTGAAGTTACGTAAATCAGCCAACCATGAAAATATTAGATTGAGGAATTTCCTTACTCAAGGATAAATTTTCCAAAATTTCTTTTCTTGTATCTCTATATCATGTACTCTGTTTTATAGAATGAAATATAGAAAAATCAATGATGTTTGACATGGTATCAGAGCAAGATCTTGGGTTTTCTGATCAGGCAAGGGTCTAACTCTTCCTTGACATCTATGGCTGACTCTGTAGAAATGGCTCTTGATAATCTGGCATCGAATGCTCTTGATAATCTGGCATCGAAAATAATGATCTTTTGGGTACGCGGACGGGCGACCCCTGGCAGGCCAAACCAGCCAAAGGTCTCAAGGGAAAAGGCCTGGGCAGGCTGGCGCGAATCTTAGGGGCCCGGACCTTGGATCGGATATACCGGGGATTAAGCGGGACGGTCGCCGACTGTAGGTGTGGTGACACTCAGCCGGCGCAGGGATTTCATATGGCCCAGGCCCGTGTGCCGGTGACCTATCGCCGGGCGCAGGGATTTCCTTGGCCGGACGGCTTGTTTAGCAGACTCTTACTTTCTGGTGGCAATTCTCGACGAGTTGCAGTGGATTCCTCTTCTGGCCAGTTCACTCATGAAACATGACTTCATCTTTCCAGACGAAATAGGGAGGCACCTCGATCTTGACCTGTCGACGATTGCCTGAGGAGAACGAGTCGTACTTTCAGAAATAAGAGCGAAACACTGCCCAGTTTAGGAAAGAAATCATCCACCCTCAGAAAGTTGGATCTCTGTCTCCTCCACACATAAAGGAAGCAATCGCATAGAATAAGGTACGCATTACTGTCCAGGAAGGCCGGTGGCTGTAACTCTGAAATCTTCCAAAAAGGCTGCTTTGCCATCGGAGGGGCGATGGATCACCAAAATCATCTTCGTATTTGTTTCGCGAGGTTCTTTGACAATTGGTGAATCTTGCGGCGATCCGTTATTTCTACCGAGGAACTGAGAGACCACAATTTGGCGGCCGTCTGTGGGAAGCAAACGAGAATCCTGGTGATCTGTGAAATCTTAGTACGATCGCTCGCGAGGCGGCCACGTCCTGTGTAGTTGTTCAAAAAGGCTAGTTGGAATTGACACCATGACTAGTAATCGCGAACCTAGCCCCAGAAGACCCGATTCCTCCTCTGGCGTCGAAGCGGAAGCAAGACAAGAGAAGTAGGCGGTAGTGCGTAGGCTGCGTGTCTGATGACCGGTTGCGGGAAGAAAGCAACGCTATGAATCTAGTTGGAAACCCATTTGGGTAGGAGCAGTGTGAGCCTCCTGGCCTCTTTCCTCCTTCCGTCCGGCGAGGCAAAGGCCGTTGCCGAGATGATATCGACTCTGGGCGGACGTGAATTATCTCTAGGATTCCCTCTCCCTCGCTAGATTCCTCTCGATCGCCACGGGCCCCCCTCTCGAAAAGGCCACCTCGGCGACGGGCGGTCCATCGGTGTTGAGACAGTCGGACGCGGAGAGGGAGCCAAACATAGACCAGCTGACCTTGTGCAGCTCAGCTGATATGCGCTAGGCCAACCGCCTTTAGGGCATTTTGACCATATACGCCTTTCGGGGTGGCCCACACCTCGAATGGTGTTTACTCTTGGATTCGAGGGCCACGAGGACATGCTTTCCACTCCCCTTGGTTAGCATATCCTGGATTACGATCCCCCCCCTTGGCTTTTCCATACCACCCTTTTCCATGTATGATGGTTCCTCCGATCCATATGATCATATGTTACATTATAATCGGTGATGATCTAGCGGCGAGGATGATCGACTACTTTGTAGTGTTCCAGCCTGACCCTCGAGGGCCTGCTAGCGTGGTTCCACGAAGCTCCCGGATCGATAAACACATTCGTGACCTTAAGAGGCGCCGTCTCAAATACTTATACTCTGCATCGGTACAAAGGAACATTAGCTCCCTCGATCGATCCTCAAGCGAGAAAATGATCATCCAGGGACTTCAGCGTAGGTTGACGAGCCGTCAGCGAATCGGCGTGTCACGATATTGATGCGATCTTGAGAGCCGGGAAAGACTTCGGACTAACCACACAATTCTTCAATCTCTATCTTTATTGGACCCTCGTGACTATGGAAGAATTGTACAGTCGGGCGGATAAATTCTCTACGGAGGATAACATCAGAAGCGCTTCCCAACGTTGATGCAGCCGAACGACAAGCGGCCACAGGGGTGATCAGGGCGGAGAAGCAACCGAGGCGAGAACTAGAAGGCGCCCAGATGGAGCGATCAGAAGAAAGACCCCCTCACAGGTTCAACGCTATCGACATAAACATGTCGGCTCCTGCCCCTCGTCAGGGACCCTCCCCGGAGCTTTAAATGGCCCCAATGATGAGGCGGGGTCGGGATGATGATAGATCCTACGATGAGACATCACGGGGACCATGGCCATGAAACCAATCCTTTGCCATAGCACCGAGTTCCTAATAGAAGCTAATTGGTAGAGCCCTTAGACGGTATTTGAGGGGGCAACTCGCGAGCGTGGCCCGCCTCCGCATTGCGAGGCGTGGTGGATGGTGAACATGCTCGAGGCACCATTTAACCATCAACTTCATGCGGGGGCCGGTCGGCGTGACTACCAATCAGCTTGTGGAGAAGAGCGCTTTGGGCGACTCTCGGTTAGAGCGAGTGAACACCATCGTGTCGAGGAAAGCGCACCGGCGGCGCGATCGGTGGAAGACCACATATCCTTTCACTGATAACCTTACACGGTCGTCACACACCACACTATAGCGCACTTGTATTAGCGTAATACGTGCGGCACGATGTACCACGGGGTCGTCGATCCAGTGGTGTGGGTGATGCGCTCCGTCTCTAGCTTTTAAGCAAGTAAGGAGTCTCGATTGATCATCTACTCCCCGGCGAGGTTACATTTAGGTTTGTGGGTACCACATTGTCGATTGGAGACATCACCTTTTTTGTCAAGGCAAGTCCAGTAACCCAGCAGGTACTATTTTATGTGGTAGAAGACTTGGGGCCTTACAATGCTATTTTGGGCCGAGCTTGGCTGCATGCAATGAAAGCAGTGCCTTCCACATATCACCAAACAGTAAGTTATCTAAAATGAAATTTGGGCAGGGTGACCTCACAGGAAACGATTAGCCCGCACGACGGTGTTATCAAATCTCTCTATAAGAGCGGCGGTGACGACTCAGGAGAACCACCCCGAGAACGATCCACCATGATACTTAATCCACGGTCATGCCGGCTCGCCTCGGATGAAAGAGCAGTTGGCCCCGTGGATTCATGGAGACCCATGCCCTCGGCCAGACAGATTGATGGAGTGCATCTATATTAATATCCTCTCCGAGGAGGAAAAAGCCCAGCTACACCAAGTTATCTGATCCAGCCTTACTTGTATTTTCTTGGACTCATCTTGATATGCGGGATCAGTCCGGTCATGCTTAAGCACAAGTTGAACCTAGCCGCCACCTTGACCAGGTCCAGGCCAAAAAAGTGGGCCGCTTTCATCCAGATGTGACTGGTCATCGGGCCAAAGATTGATAACCTTCTGCGGAATGGATTTATCAGGCGATGAAATACCACGAATGGGCGTAGCGTGGTAGTAGTTCAAAGAAGGGAAACAAATGGAGGGTTTTGTGGACTACGGACTTGGCGACTCTTGTCAAAAGATGAATTCCCTCGCCCATAGATCGGTCGTGGATGCCTCGGCGGGCCTGGGATATTATCCTTCTGGGCCTTTCGGGATGTCACGAGATCTATGCACCCCTGGATGCAGAAAAAACATCTTTAATCACGCCCCATGGACTGTACTGTTTTAATGTGATGCCCTTCGGATTGAAGAATGCAGGGGCCACCTATCAGAGGTTGGTGACGAAAATGTTTCGACCTTTGCTTGGCAGTACCATGGAGGTTTATATTGTATGATATCTTCGATAAAAAATCAACGGCGCCCCCGAGGATCATACCCTCACCTCAATGACTTTACGACATGCTCAGAGAATATGGTATGAAACTAAACCCTCTGAAATGTGCCTTTGGGGTAAGTGCCGACAGATTCCTAGGCTTTATGGTGACTCAAAGAGGAATAGAGGCAAATCCCGCCCAACTTGAAGTCGTCTTACAATCTTATTTGACTCGAGAAGAGATCCGGCCAATGGCCGGTCGATTAGATGCCTCGGGCGTTTTATTTCCTTTGTTCTTGTCGTTTGAAACCCTTCTTCACCACCACGAGGGGGTGGTAGGGCTAAATGGGATGAAGAATGCGGCCAGGGCATTCATATGTCAACTGATACACGGCGACCTCGATCCTTGAGCCGGAAGTCGGAGACACCCTTTATCTTTACCTAGCGGCCTCTAATATAGTGGTTAGCGCCGCCTTGTTCAAAGAATGTGGGGATACAAAGTTGAGACCAGTTTTCTTTGTCAGCAAGTCCTTAACCGATGCAGAAACAAGGTACACCTACCTCGAACGAGCTTCCTTGGCCCTACGAACAGCCACCCAGAAGCTTCGCCCATACTTCCAGGCTCACCCCGTCGTGGTTCTAACTGACCTTCCACTAAGGGACACGATTCATAAACCCAGGTTGTCGGAAGGATGGCCCGTGGGCAATGGAGCTGGCCCGATTATGGCATCGGTACAAAGGCGAGAGGCTCTGAAGAAGGGTAAGAATCTTCGTAGGCTTTCTTGTAGAAATACCTGATCCGTGCCGACGGAGGGGTTGGTGGATCCTGCGTGTCGTGGGGCTTCCCAGCAATGGGAATGGAACGCCGGTCTACGAGTTAACCTCCTGTAGGGAAGAGGATCGACGGGCGGTTCGTTTGAGCCGACCGCCTCAACCCAATGAGTCGGAGTATGAAGCCTTGATAATAGAAGTTGAACTACGCCTGTTGTTGGAGTGTTGACAACCTCCCAATTGACGACTCGCGGTGGTTGTAGAGACGAGTTAACACGACATTTGAGTCGAGAACCTTAGAATGGCAAAATATGCTTCCTAGTCAAACGAAGCTGAGTACTCGGCTGAGACTTGAGGCATGTTCCCGAGGATCGTTATAGGAAATTCGATGCCTTAGCCGGCCCAATTGCGGCTTCCTTTGGCCCCAGTAAAGGAAACGATGCCTCCCCATCTACTATCAACGGACTCATCCATCGCATCTGTAGTAGAAGCCGAATGAAAGGAGGATCCCAGTCTGGATGGATCGTACGGCTTTACACCCAGCCACGGGGTGCAGGTGACGAAATGAAACCTGTGAAATTCGGATCCCGATCAGTCGGGTTCTCCCTAATAGATGGGCAACTATATAAACGGTCCTTCGGCGGACCATACTTGAAATGTCTAACTCCCAGGAGCAAAGGCGATGCGGTGTTGTTTGAGTTACATGAAGGTATATGTGAAACCACCGGGAGGAAGGACAGCTCAGGGCTCTGCATGAGGTATTCTTGGCCCGACTATGAAGTCGGGATCTTTGTAGACCACGTCAGAAAATGTGACCCCTGCCAGCGAATGTCTCCCATTTTGAAATCTCCAGTGCAAGATTTGGTTTCCATCTCTAGTCGAGTGGCCGTTCTGATGGGGTGATATTGTGGGCCCAAATTCCCCCTTAAGCTCCGGCCTGAGAAGAAACTATTACTAGTCGCTGGTTACGCCCGGTAAATGGATAGAAATTTGAAGCGCCGCATCTATCAAAGACAGAGATGTCACTCGGTTCATTTGGAAGAACATTGTCTGCCGGTTCGGCATCCCGAGATCAATCGTGTCGAACTGATGGCGCGATTTAAACGATCGGGTATATCGAGACTTTGCCGAGGGCGAAATACAAAATTTGTCTCCGGCCGTTATCCTCAAGCGTGCCAACGGCTAAACCTCGATAAGACCACATTAATTGCCCTCAGCGGTTAGATTGGTAGGAAATGGGTGGAGGCGCGGGGTCTTTGGGCCTACGGGACCACGACGAAAGCGGCCGGTGTCTCTCTGCCCGCACTCACCTACGGGATGGAAGGCGGTATCACTAAATGGTCTACCTACGGTCGCGCGACAACGTAGACCGGCCCGAATGAAGAATCTATGATTAGAGAGTTGGAGCACTAGTGATGAGGCTGCGGGAGCGAGCGTGTCCAAAGTGGCATCTGTGCGCCTCCTTGGCGAACTCTTATAACAAACGGGTAAAGCCTCGAATGTTCGAGTCGGGTGATCTAGTTTTGCAGTTTTGAGAATCTTTGCAGACCCGCGGCGGAAAATTCCAACACTGCTTTGGGAAGGCAGATGCGTGGTCGGGCGGCTCGGGGAATCAGGGTTCTATCTTATAGAATAAGCCGTGGAACACGTACTAGAATGTGGAATGCCATGCACTTAAAAGGTATTATCAATAAAGATCATCTTTATTATCCCCTTATTAGCATATCTTTGCACCTCAATCGAGAATTCGAATTACAAGTCAGGCGGCACGGGTTCAACGGCGCTTGATGAATCACATTGGTGGTCAAATTACAGAGTCCAGGGCGTATGGGTTCAGACTTCACTCGGCCCATTTCGGATCACATCCCATTTGGTCAATTACAAGTCCGGGAGGCGCGGAGTTCAGCGACTTTGCAGGCCCGACTCAGATCACATCTGGTGGTCGAATTACAAGTCGGGCCGATCACGATTCCTTTCTTTACTTTGGCTGGATTCGGATCACGTTTGGCTAGTCGAATTACAAGTCCGGCGACGCGGAGTTCAACGACACATGGCCCGGCGTCACATCTGGTGGTCAAATTACAAGTCGGCGACTCGGTTCAGCGACTGCCAGGCCTAACTGAGATCACATCGGTTTGAGGTGATGCAAGTCGAGCGTGAGTTCAGCGACTTGCATTTTGCTTCGGATCACATCTGGCTAATCAAATTACCAAGTCGGACGGGCTTCAGTTCTGCGACCTCTCCAGAGCCCGGCTCAGTCACATCTGGGTGGTCGGTCTGAAATGCAGGCGGCTCGGTGTCCTAGCTTGCAGGCCCGAGCATCCCGGTCGGTTAAAGTCACTAGTCTGGCTCTCTGTAGAAAAATTCTACCAGTCACATATATGTACTAAAAATAAACATTAAACAGAAATAGGTAGAAATCCAAAAGGGAAAATGTCAAAACACCGACAATGACCGAAAGAAAAGCAAATTG
The DNA here is from genome assembly GCA_016808115.1 of Tetrastigma voinierianum. Taxonomy (NCBI): domain Eukaryota; kingdom Viridiplantae; phylum Streptophyta; class Magnoliopsida; order Vitales; family Vitaceae; genus Tetrastigma; species Tetrastigma voinierianum. The sequence continues at coordinate 20,955 of JAEQBH010002940.1, read as the reverse complement.
TTTGGTGCGGCAAACACTAAAACAAGCCTCGTCTCAATGAAAACTCAAAACTCTACTCAGTCGGGATAACTGCCTCCTCTCGATCTATTGGAAGAACTGCCTCATCCTCGGCAACGGATGGACTATTCATCGAACGATCTTCCCCGCTAACAACTACAAGATCAAGAAAGAGCCGTTAGCCGTCTTTGGGGGCGGCCGGGGATTGGTAAGGAACTCAGTAGTAAGCGGCGGAAAGGGTTCGGCATCTTGCGTCCGGGATTTCTGGCTTGCTCCCACGTATGTTGTGCACGAAGGCGCCTTGATATATACGTAATTAAAAAGCGTATCCAGCAGGTCAAGTCGACCTCCGTCACATCTCCTTGTCGGCGGCAGCCTTCTCTTGGAAGCTGACAAAGTCATCTTTAATGACTCAGGGCTCATAACCAAGGCCCGATGTTCTTACGCCCAAATGGAATTTATTTTCTTCTTTTCCTTTGCAAGCCTCCCCAGTGGCGGCAGCTAGCTGGCAGGAGACTCGCGTGATCGAGACTCCAGCCTTAGACGAGCCTCTTACTGCGAGCCCAGGCGCGAACTGGCAAACTTGACTTTACACGAGCTTTCGGAGTACAAGGCCCCATAGCGGCTAACTTGACCATAGACGCCTCATGACACGCTGCATCTCTCTCAGCCTCGGCCCGGGCAGCTCTCTCAACGGATTCTCTAGCTTCCAGCTCCAAACGACGACATGCCAGTTCGGCTTGCTTCAATGAGGCACTCTGCATCTCCCGTTCTGCCATACCCGCCTAAACAAATAAGCACACCTTATTTCGGCATCAGCAAAGCGGCTTTCGAACTTCGTGATCTTTGCGGTGCCATGTTCGGATAGGTGCGGTACGCAAAGAAACCCATTAACGCGGGAAAGATAAGTAAGCGATAAAACCGCCGGAGCGTATATCTTGGCTCGATCGGTGAACAAAGTTGCGATTCTGGACCTGTATCCCATCATCAATGATTTGCTGAAAATCTTCCTTCAGAGCAGAGGTAGGGAGGTTCACCGAGTAGTCTTCATGAAGGCCCATGCCACGGGCAGTCATAGGCACCCGGTAAATGTGCGGGTACAAATTATTCAGCCGATTAGCCGCGGATGCCTCACGATGGAAGGGCTCCCAGCGGCGTAGGATATCCTTCACCTTTTCCACCCTAGGGGCCGATATCTCCACTCTCGGGGGCTCCGGCCTGCGGGGAGGAAGGTAATTAAGGGTTAATACCTCAACCGAACAGGTGGGCTTGGGAAACCCCGACCGTGTAAACTTCGATTTACTTGGTCGCTCCTCACCCTGATATGAAGACAAAATTGCCGATTTCGTGAAATGGGATCACCTACGTTTGATTCTGGTTGACCCGGCCACAAATCAGTTCAGGTCACCGTTGGTCCCAGTTCGGGGAGCGAGGGGATAGTGTCTTGGTCGAACACCTGTCGTGGTGGGATCATCGGCCGGCTGGCTTGAATTAAATTAGACGAGGACGGCATCCCAATTCCTCACTCGAACTTACATGTCGCTTTCTTTTCGGAAGGTGACATAGCGGTCGGCATAACCCCGTAGTCCTCTCCATCCTCTCTTCATCCTCGAATCTGGGGAATTTGTCGTATCGACGGGGAACCCAGGTATAAAATTTTCACACACGGACCCGGTGCATTCCAATGTTTGGGCGCCGCCTTTTAAAGCAGCCTTTACCGCTTTCGGGGCGGCCTCGTAATTTCTTGCGGGAGAGGCAGCTCGGGAAAATCTCCAGCTCTCAGGCCAGGGCGGGAAGAGACCCGGAACCGGGCCGGGGACGAGGCTGACCCAGATGCACTTCGGTCCCCACTTTTAGGCTCGGTCGCGGCTGCTGGATTCTGGAGGAGCTGGTACCCCAAAACTAGGCCGCCGCACGTCGGCCAATCTAAAATCTCTCCTCTTCCACGGCCGTTCGAAGGCGTGGTCGAGGATAGCGGGGAAGGGTATAAGGCGTCGGGTGATTTCTCACTATCGATATATTCTTCCGGGTAAGCAGGACCTGGAAGTGACGCTCCTACTCGGAGATCTCCAAGAGTCGGTGGATCTTCTTAAAACTCGACTTCTCTACCCATTTCACCAGCCTTCCCCTCCAAGCCTTTCCTGCGTAAGTAATTACCGGTCAACACTTCATAACATCAGGATGTATGCTAACAAACTAGAATCGGCATAACCACAAACAAACCTGGGAAGGACTGAGACCGGTTAACATTAAAGGGTAACCCCGGGGAACCCGGGGTCTCATCCCAAGGACCCCTCACTAGTAACGCCCCTTTCGCCTCGTGCTTGGGAGAGTCGGGGAAGCCCATTTACAATGCGAAATCGGGGTTCAAAGCGGACACTAGTGTCAAGCCATTTATGCTCGGGAATAAATAATAAGAATCTCTATCGAGGAGAAAGATCGAAATGATCTGAATGATTCGAATTACCTGATTACTTGATCAGCATACGGATCACGTTGAGATGGATGAGGGCCGGCGGCGCCCGGGTAAAGTGCAAAAACTGCTTAACTATGGCCGACACGGGAAAACGTAGCCCAGTTGCTAAATGCTCACGGGTAAAGAACACACCATTGTGTTCTCCGGCAAGCGTGGAAATCATCCGCCCTCTCAGTATTGAAGGTTGATGTTCTTATCGAGCACCTCATGATACACCTTTTAGGTCCTCCATCGTCAAGGACGCAATGACATTGCTTGCAGAAGGCTTCGCTCGGGGCCATCCTCCGGGGTAGCCACTTGTGGAAGTTTCCTCCCGACCCCTTACCATTCTGCAAGCAGATTAAAAGGAAAAGACAAGATGAAGATTAGACCCTAGGCATATACCAAATAAGGGTAAGGATAACCCCCTAGCCCGGGCAATAGCCGCCCGGTCAGAACAAGAGTTAAGACTCCTCCCTTTTCCCCCCCAAGATTTTAATGACCAGAAATCGAGTCACCTTGGGACTAACTGCTTAAAAGGCATAATGACAGCTACATGGAACGAATGGGCAAGCAGCATAACGGTGACACATAGCGAATCTGAAGGAAATTTGGACTATACTTGGTTGAGTCGCAAAGGGGAAGAAGATAAACCAAAGCAACACGGAAGGGAAAGAGATAAAACGCAATGATGCCTATCTATATATATCGCCGCCTAGGGCGTACAGTCGCATTTAATGCGGCGTTGACTGTTCGCCTGCCCGTATCTCAACCGCCATGACGGCTCACATTCCAGTGCATCTTAGATTAAGGTGGGCCAGGCCCAAAGGCCTTCCTCTTGGACGGTTAAGCCAACCCATTAACAGGTTTTAAAATAAACAATTAGCCTTGGATAAAAACATAAAATTACGATAAAGCACAAAAATAAAAAACTACAATTTTATTAATTGCACCTAAAAGGTGTTCCCTGTTACATAAGTAATGCTTGATAGTTGATACAAACCAAGTTTTACAATACATTTCAAGCCCTGGTACATCCCCTAGGCCGAAAGCCCTTGGGTTTGCCGCGAGGCGAGATGGAGATGGAAATTTGAGCGAGAGCGAGAGAAAACCTCCCGTGCTGTAGAGGCCCGAAAAGGAGAGAGGATGAAATTTGGTAAAGGAGAGGATAGAATTTAGGAAGAGGTAAAGAAAGGAGAGGATGAGGCTGGTAAAAGGAGAGGATGAGGCTGGTGGAGAGCTTGACCGAACCCTGCAAGATTTAATAGGGGGTGCCCTCGGATGCAGAGGCTGCCATTTAAGTTTTAGAACCACCCAAACGCCTCCCCGAATATTTTCGACTCCGCTCAAGCCATATAGTCCCTGATAAACCCATGCTCGGGCGGCATGGCCAACCAATCGATAACTATCCCACATCCTCCAGTCCCTTCACCATAGGGTCTCCATCATCGATCTGATGCCTTTCTCTACCAGATAAACTTGGATAACCAGTGAGATAACGAACTTCATCGCTCTCGCCTTTTATAACTGCTCCTAAATCTCAGGACTGATATGAATGATCCAATGGCATCTAATGCAATTGCAAGAAAGTTATAAAATTCATGTTGAAAATTAAGTGGCATTAATAATAAACTATTCCCCATGATACGATGGTCAACCTTACTCTTTTTCCCAACCGGGGATGGTTTACCTCCCCGGTAGGAAAAGGGGGGCATTATGGGTACTTTGAATGACCCCTGACCCTGTGTGGCCAGGCCCGAGGGTCTCAAGGGGAAAAGGCCCAGGCACCGGCTGGCCCACAAATGCCGGGCCGACCCTCCGTCCGGATATCTCAAGGGGATTAAGCCCAGACATTAGCCGGCCCATGAGTGCTCGACTAACCTTCCGCCCGGGCGCTTGGGGATTTCATAGCCCGGACGGCTTGTTTAGCTTAGACGCTTACTTTCTTGAGCGGCAATTCTCCCAAGCAAAGTTGCCAACCGGATTTCTATCTTACAAGTGAAGTTAAATCATAGTGATTTTAAATCATACTCAGACGAAATAGGAGGCACTCTGCTCACTTGACCTGTGAGGGGCTTGATCCACACGCGAGGGAGAGCAAGTCACCTTTAGGAAATAAGAGCCAACTTCCCCTACCATTAGGGAAAGAAATCATCCACCCTCCGAAAAAGTTGGATCTTCTATCTTCCTCCATAAAAGGGAAACAAATCACACGAAGATAAAGTGCGCGTTCCTATCCTAGAGAGAGTGGGCATAACTGCAAATCTTGAAAAGGCTAACTTTGCCATCGGAGGGGCGACGGATCACCCCCGTCGTCTTCGTGTTTGTTTTGCAGGTTGCTGTTAATTGGTGAATGCCACGACGATCCATTGACTCTCAGAACTCGGGGCCGCGACAAAGGGTCCAGGCCTCGCCGATTACCCATTCATTGATTCCTCGATGATTCCAATTAGCATCAAGTTAGATGGTTCCAACTATGGATTATGGTCCCAAGTTGTTGAAATATATATCTCCGGAAAGGATAAACTGGGATATATCAATGCGGAACCAACTCCTCACGGCCAAGCCCGACCCCTAAATTCAGAAAATTAAATGGCGCCTTGAGCTTGCCATGGTTAATGGTTGGTTGATCAACTCCATGGAATATCCCTTAGTTGTGAATTTTATTTGTTACTCAACCGCTAAGCAGGTGTACGTGGGAGGCTGTTGCCACAACGTATTTTGATGGAACGGACACCTCACAGGTACACGATCTTAGACGTCGTGTATCTTGAATGAAAAAAGTAGGCGGGTCTATAGAAAAATACAACAACGATCTATAGGGTTAGTGGCGAGAAATCGACTTTCGTCGTCTAAATCCAATGGAATGTGCAAAAGACATAAAAAGCTACAACTCAATTCTAAATGAGGTGCGAGTTTACATTTTTCTTAATGGACTAGATGACCGATTGGATCACATAAGGAATGATGTTTTGCTTCTGAACCCTTTCCCTTCAATTGAGCAGGCATATGCTAACGTTTGTAGAGAAGATCTTCGAAAATCTGTGATGGTATCGAGAGTAGAGGCAACAACCAGTGGTGTTGTCATGGCCATCAAAGTCTGGGTGTGGACCCTACCCGATCCAAGAGCCGGCACGACTCACTATTAATATAAAAAGTGAGTTGATTTTCAAGCTTTGGAAAATCCATCCCCAGTGATGAACGGTTTTGTTTGGAGTCGCCATTTACTTTTTATTTTTATTTTTTAAAATGGGGAAAATGAAGTAAGAAAAAAAAACCACTCATTGACTCTAGTTAGTAAAAAGCAGTCCACGAAAACTAGATTTCTCGGTTTGGGGATCAGGTTACCTATCGGGAAGGTACCTCATGTGAGGTAACACCCCTCTAGGCCCGGAACTCGGTCTCTACTAATAAATTGGGTACATGGGAGCATATGGGTCAAATATCAATCGATCACTCAAGCTAAACAGATGACATGAATCACACAATCCAACTCGGTATCTAACATGCATATAAACTCAGCCGATCGAAAATGGTACGTGCTGAGGTCCCAAACCATGCTGCTGAAGAAGAGGTGTCCCCAGCACACATAAACACATAACAAGAATTCAGATTAAGCTTCATGCATGCATATGAATTATAACGATCTAAATCATAGGCGTACTGTGGTCCCCCAGCCATGCACAACGGCAAGGGTGTGTCGACCATCTGACTTATGTATTCAAAATCAAGCATTAAAGTTTGCACCAAAGAGAAGGAAAGTTGGTTGAAACGAGGTAAGTGACTTCCCAATTTCATACAAATCAAACTAGACTTACCTAGACCACAACGCCCATAACTCCAAAATGGGCCAACACTAACTCAAACCAAATATAAACTCAAACCTTTAAGATGTCCCCAAAGTGCCCCATAGAAAATGGGTTTGAGCCTCAATGTATTCGGGCTTGAAAAAAAGCCAAAATTGAGAGCCTATAGTCCCTTTTTGCGAGGAATAGGTTGAACCGGTTCGACTAGTTGACTGTTGAAAGATAAAATTCCATATTTTTTCAAAAAATTTCTCAATGGACCGGGAATCCCCAAAAAGCAAGCGGTGCACCGATTCACGAGCTCGGATGAGTGAGAACGATTGAAGCAATGCCAAGGTGTTCCTCATAGATAGGTAGAGTCGGTATGAGTGCGGAACTTTTGTTCCCAACTAGTTTGATCGGTTGAGAAAAGTTACAAATTTCACGAATATTCCTCCTTAGAGTAAGGAACTAAAAAGAAGCGATGTCTGGTCGACTCGGCTGGTGGCCGAAGCCTAAACAATACAGTTGCTAAAGCGATATCGCCAGAAAAACTTAATGAACCGGTTGATCCAGTTCCCTAACTAGTTGAGAACAAATCTCAAAATTTGTCAAAACATTCCTCAAAGAGTAAGGAATCGAAAAAAAATAAACAGTGTACAATTCGGGCCTAGAATGGTGAGAGCAGAGCCAAAACAATGCCGAAGTGCCTAATGGGTATCTCTAGAAAAAAAGCCTAATGAACTGTGATCTAGTTCCTAATTTGTTGAACCAGTTGAAAAATTCGTATTTTGAACATTTCTCTGAGTAGGGAATCCGACAAAAGAAGCGGTGTACAATTCCAACTTTTTGAATGAGTGAGCCAGTGAGCAATACTAGTGCTTTCTAAAAAGCGAGGCGCAAACATCGGAGAGCAAGACAAGTGATGTCTAAAAGAAACGGAAGAAGCATACAACGTTCATACCTGTAGGATTCCCAGCTACTCCCCCTTTGTCTTCTTTCTTTTCTGCCTCCAAAACTAGGTATCCACTCCCTCAAAACTTTAGGAATCCCCTTCAAAATGAGAGAGACCACTCCTACTCGAATCTAGAGAATCTCTTCTCCTTTTCTTTTTCCTCCTTTCTCCTTTCTTCTTTCTTCTTTCTTTTCCTCCACTCACCCACGGTTTTTTCTTATGTTTCTCATTCATAAACGCCGCGGGCTTACTCCATTTTGCACACCTTGATCCGGAACTCTCCGTCGGTCTTGGACTTCGAGGCTCCTTAAACACTCTCCTATTCACGAGGTTAGCAGTTGGCCACATTAACTCACTTACTTAACCACAAAGATTCCAAAATGGACTCAAGGTGGGTTTCAAGCAACCCATAAGATGGCCCAAAAATAGACCCAAAATGTGCCTAGGACTGATTTGGAGCTTATGGGCCCGAAACAAGTAGGATTTGGGCGCCAAAATCAACAAAATCAGTGCTCCATGCAAGTTGGCGCGACAAACCGGCTGTACCAGTTCCAAACTGGTCGATTCGGTTGATAAAATATTTGAAATTTTGAAAAATATTACCTGAAGAATAAGGACTCCAAAAAAATAAACGATGCATGCTTTCGAGTCCAGATAAGGGAGATATGACTAGAACAAGCCCAAGTGCTCAGAATTCGAACCTGCTCCAATAATGAACTTCAACTGAAATCAATTGAACCTGCTAATCCGATTCCCAACCAGTTGATCCGGTTAGTAAAAATTCTCAAATTTTTTAAGAGAATTCCTAAATGAGTAAAGAATCCAAAAAAAGCGGTGCTTGATTTCGAGTCCGGATGAGGGTGATATGACCAGAACAAGCTCAAGTGCTCCGAATTGGAACCTGCTCTAATGAACTTCAACTGAAATCAATTGAACCAGCTGATCTGGTTCCCAACCAGTCGATCCAATTCCCAACCAGTCGATCCGGTTAGTAAAAAAATCTCAAAATTTTTAAGAGAATTCCTCAATGAATAAGAAATCCAACAAAAGAAATGGTGCATGATTTCAAGTCCAGATGAGGGAGATATGACCAGAACAAGCCCAAGTGCTCCGAATTCAAACCTGCTCCTTTTAACTCTAGCTGAACTGAAATTTTAGGGAGGCTTCACTTCCTTCCTATAGCACGATATGGAAAAAGGGAAAGGGCCATGACGACACTCCAAAATGAACCACACACTCGCACCATCATGAACTATAGATGTATGCACACAAGGCTCAAAAACCGATTAAGCCCATAAGGGGCTAGAGCCATGACATATAAACGACTAGGTACAAGTGACACCCCTTAGATATTGCAAGTGTCGAGGGGGGAAGAAAAGATTGAGGAGCCCATACAAATATACTCTTGTTAGAGTGAATGAATGAGAGAATTGTGGAGTGCGAGAAGTGCAAGCGATGTAGAGGTGAAGTGAGACTCTAGTGAAAAACACAGATGACGACAATTTTATCCTTACCTTTGTATCGGAGGCTAACGGAATTGAGTCTCCACAACTGAAGGACTAAGAGAAACACGAGCACTATGCCTGGGAAGATGAGTGATCCGGACATGATGCCAATGAAGATAGAAGAAAGCCAGACATGATGCTGAAAAAGATAAGCAATGCTTGGACATGATGTCGAGGAAGATAGGGAAATCTAGACACGATGCCAGAAAAGATAATGAAATCCGAGCACGATGTCGGAGAACCTAAAACAAAAAGAAGGGATCGAATCCAAGCACGATGCCGGATTACTAGAAACAAAAGGGATAGAATCCGAGCATGATGTCGGAGAACCCGAAACAAAACGAAGGGATAGAATCTAGGCACAATGCCGAAGAATCCGAAAAAAAAATAAAGGGATCAAATCTAGGCGCGATGCCGAAGAACCCGAAAAAAAATGAAGGGATCGAATCCGAGCGTGATGCCAGAAAACCCGAAATAAAAGGGATCGAGATCAGACGCGTCTTTGGAGAACCCGAAACAAAGGATCGGGTGAGCCGCGATGTCGGAGAACTGAGCAAAGCGAAGGATCGAATTGACAGCGATGCGAAGAACTGAAACAAAGCAAGGATAATAGGGCGTGATGTCGGAGAACCCGAAACAAAACGAAGGGATCGAATCTAGGCGTGATGCTGGAGAACCCGGAACAAACAAAGGGATCGAATCCAGGCGCGATGTTGGAGAACCCGAAATAAAAAGGGATCAAATCTGGGCATGATGCCAGAGAACCCGAAATAAAATGAAGGGATCGAATCCGGGCGTGATGCCGGAGAACCCAAAACAAAACGAAGGGATCGAATCTGGGCATGATGCCGGAGAACCCGAAACAAAATGGATTGCAAAGTAAAAAAAAAAAAACCATGAAAGAGGGGGAATGCTCCAATATGACAACTCACGAATGTGTCCAAAGGCGAAAAGAAGGGGCTATGCCCCAGTCTAAGGCATCAATACCATGTCAGAAACCTACCACTACACATAAAGTCAAACTCACAAAGTTGGAAATATTACAAACATTCATTCCTAAGGAAAAGCCCTCCTCACTAATCCATAACATCCAATATCCTCCAACAATTGATAGGGGGTATGCCCCTGTATGTACATCTAAAACTCAAATATCTTAATGAAAACCTTAAAATACATCACTGAAAATCCAATCATCTGAACGAGCGAATAGGACAATGAATGGGGTATGCCCCAATATGCACACCCCTACTGGTTCAATGAATACAGTGAATCTGATCCCCGGTCAGCTCTTAAAAGCGTTCTATTGTATGAAGAAACCAAGCTGAATATGGGGCTTACTCAAACTCTAATGCCTAAAACATCTTTAGGTGAAATGAACTGCCTGTGTACATGTGTAAGAGCCAAAGCCAGCATGCAAGGATGGGGGTATTCCCTAGTGTGAACGTGTCATAGCATCAAGTTAAGGCGCCATCAACGGTCCCAACTCTTTGTATCATTTGTATCTAATCATGGACATGAGGCAAGCAATTGAATGGAAAGGCAATATGTGACCCTCGATATTCCCCAAGAACAGAGACCTGTCGACATTCTGTACTCAATTAGTAGACGGAACCTATCCATATAAAATGCGTCGAAGCAACCACGAGATCTCATGGCCTTAGGGTGGTCTTACGACTCGAACCGGAATGTAGGCCAAGGGTGAAAGGTGAATGAAATGATGGGAAATAAAAGCCCATATACCCAATAGATAATGCCAAACCCTTGTGCGCAATGCCAAATGTCGGAGAATCATGTGAGCAAAGTGACTCGACCAACACATAAGTGAACAATGCCAAGCAATAGGTGATGTACACTAAAAGACATGTCGTTCATGAAGGGAGACGACGCTCGATGAGGATAGAAGAAAATGAAAAGGGATGTAGAAGAAAGTAGGGAAACAAGTGTAGGAATGTGTGATGATGACAAACCACTCATCTAAAGGTTTCCAAATCGAGGCAAGTCACCATAAGATGGGAATGGTGATGTAGACAATGATCCAGGATACCAAAGAAACCCAAACCTCACTCCCAATGTGTCGCCTAGATCCATGGTGAGAAGGATCGTACAATGCTCTTACTCTATTCTCAGAGGAAAAAGAAATCTCTCAAACCCAAAACCACATATGATGATCCTAAGTATATCAACGAATACCAAACAAGCACAATTTTTTTTTAATATTTCCATTTATTTATTTATTTATTTTTGCAAATAACCAAGAAACAAGTAAAAGATACCCTTACTATACAGTCTAACCAAAGAACCTCAAACCTCTAATCCCCAAGGTCCCTTAACCTAAGAATCTCGGATCAAGCCTACGGGGCGGAACAAAGGAGTGTGACAAACTTGTTGGTAGCTCTTGATTCGTGTACTTGATGGGGTGATGCGGAATCAAGCAGTATTTGTAGTCCTAAGTTCCTCCCTCTTCATGAAGTAGTCAAACTCTTTGAAGCATAACGGTCTAGAAAGATTAGAACACGGGGATGGGTTTTCTTCGTACAAATGATTTGAGTGAAAAAAAGCTGAAATTGAATTAAATTTGGATTTTAAGGTGGTGATAAAAATAATTGGGTTGGTGGGTTTACAAACTGAAAAGAAATAAAATAAAATGTAAATAGAACTCCTTGAAGCATTGGAGCCCCTTGAGTTTAAGATCTAGAGCTAGCGAGAGGTCCCGGGTTAATTTCCTCGCGTTGGGGAGGATGACATATAGTCATCTCCCGAACCGGATCTTCATTTGGCATTAAAACCTAAACCCTAATAATTTTCCTTTTGATAGAAAGCATTTATTTAACATTTATGGTTCCCTACGAGTGAAAATCTATCTTGACTCATCCTCTGATGATTCGTAAGGGTAACTAATGAGTCTCGATGGATCTAAAAGCAGAATCCCTTGAACCTAAAAGATTACCAAGTATTGATAAAAGTGGATGCACTTGTAGTGAAAACCCTAGTATAACCTACCTCGGTGGCTAAGTAATGGCAACTAATGGATATTAGTGTATCTAAAGCTAAGAGAATACACTAAACCTAAAAGCTTGCCAAGTATTGGCCAAAGAAAGTACATCAAAGGCTTTAAACCTAGAAATGAAAATTTGGGACAAATGACAAAACCTGTGCTTGAAAAAGCAGGGGAACCACCGGCCGGCCTGCGAGATCCCACCCATGACCTTGCTTCAAGGAGGAAGGGTTTTAGCCCCTCATCCCCCAAGTTGTCATCCTTGGAGGGTGTTTGGCACCCAAGAAAGTGAGAGAAAGAGGAGAGAAAACTGGAACAAAATAAAAGCTACGTGCTGAAAGATTAAAGTTAGGGTTACAAAAATCTATAAGTTGGCTTTATAGCCCGGCTTGATGTGTGAAATGACAAAAAGACCTAAACTATGAAGTACAATAGGGATAAAGTGGTAATTATACAAAAGCAGAGGTCGTTTGGAATCAAAATATCAAAATCACAAGGCAGCCATTTTATTAGCATAGCGAAAATTTTACATTATGTAATTAAGCTAGCTAGAGAAAATCCTGAATAGCGAAATGGAAAATTTAAGCTATCTGATAATTTTAAGCTATTTAGCGAAATTTCGCTAGCCTAATGAAACTCTGCGTACTATAATGGTTGTTCGGTAATGGCGGTACGGCTTCTATTCATCCTTTGTTCATTGATTCACCTTCCTGCTTGTTTCTTTGCTCCCTTTGCATCCACTGCAGCTTTTCTTGCTTGCCATTTTCTTGATTTTCTTCTGCTTTGAAATTCTTCATTCTGGCACTGAAATTGATGTGAGACCATATAGAGGTGGTGAAAATCAACCGACTTTAGTTATGATTAGTTGACACGATAATTTGACTCAATTCACTGCAAAAACTACAAAAGCGACCTCGGAATGCAATTAGAAGTCTGATAGGGACGAACATGTCGGTGGGTTAATTATAATAATTAGTACACAAAGCGCTCAAAACCTATTAAAAATAGGGTTCAAAAATAGCACTTTTTGGACACTAATCACACCCCCCAACCTACACATTGCTAGTCCCTTGTAATGAAAGAAAGAAGTAGTAAAATACATATAAAACTATAACAAAATAACGTTCACAAAAATGGTACTTCAAAAGGTTGTAGATAGGTAATGCCTAACCATAAGTAAAATCATCAAGCGTCAATGACTATCATGAAGAATGAATGCCATAAAAAAATTGAGTATTAAAGAGCCTCTTTCTTGGTGAATCAACGAGAAACTTCCACCAAATCTAAGTGTTTGTTTGATCGGATCTAATGATAAAATGTCATTGCACTCTCCCAAGCCTAGCTACTACCTGACCTAGCATTGCTGAACCAACCCAAATAGATCAGGACCACCTCTTATTCCACAATTATTTTTGCGTTATAGGGTGCAATCTTCGAGGAATCGACCTCACCAAAGTCCATGTAACGAGGATCTGGAAGTGACTCCCAACTTGATTAGGGACTTAGGGTACCAAGTCATAAGGATCTTTCGACCACAAACTCTACAGGTTTCACCCCGGACTTCGAATGATTTTGAGACTCCAGCACCTACAACTTGCTAAACTCCACCCATCCACCCATGTATCGAACACTAAGTCGGTGACTCCCAACCAGTGAAGGTTTAGAGACATAGGGCTTTAAGGCTTTCGCCATATACACCCCTCGGAGCCAGTGTTGGTTTCAAGGCAGAATGTTGCAGGTACATTCTCTTCCTTTTTTTATTTTATTTTTTCTTTTCTATATAGGGGTTCTTAACCTATTAAAAGTGGTCAATGAAACTAGGAGTAGGTTATGCAAAGTAAAGGAGGTTGCGCGGAGTTTTTCGGCTTATCATTGAAACCTCTTTGTCTTTGTGTGTGGTTAGCTAAAGGTAGAGAAGAAAATGTCGAAATCAATAAGAATTCAACTAATCATTCGCTTTCAGTGAAGGTAATGGAATCAATCCCCAGCATCGATAGGAGTGAATGAGTTTAAATTTTCCAACTTACGGAGTTAAGCGAAACCACAAAAAATTTTGATTGCAAATTGGGTCCGGATTTTGAAAAAAGTAAGATGTGTAATTTATAACAGCTTTATAGAGGACCCAGCAAGCCACTAAAGCTTATCACAAATGAGCTTGAACAAAATAATAACAAAACATAAATGCAAAAGCCACTTCCTTTGCTAACTCCTAGCCACAGTATGCAATTAATCAGAAATGGGGCTCAGTTGAAAATTAGAAAGGAAGTGTTACCTCCTTGATGAGATGGCAGTCATTTCTGGATAGGAGACTTGTAAGTTTTCCATCGACACCTTATTCACTCCATTAGGACTTCAAACAAACAAGTTAGGAGAAAGAAAGAGAGAAAAAAGTGACCGATTCGGCATTTTTTTAAAAATTACATTTCATAATAATCTCAAAAATGTTCTTTCTGGCCATATTTGTTCCCACTCTCTAAGCTTTCCAGCAGTCTGAAAGGCACTTCTTGAGTTCGGATGAAAAAGTTTATGAGCGAAACAAAATTGGGATATAGCGAAAAATTTCAGCGCTTTCTGATGTTTTATTAACCTAGCGAATGTTAGCTAGGCTAACCAGTGACATAACGAAAAGATTCATTTATGTTTGCGAAACCATCTATATAAATCCACAGATTTTGATTTTTTATTTTTTGAAAAATCAAATAAAATAAATAATATATATATATATAAAATATAAAAAAAAAATTTTTGTCCCTTAAAAAAAAAAATTTAATTTAAAAAAAAAAATTCGTATATATATATATATATATATATATATATATATATATATATATATATATATATATATATATATATATATATATATAAATAAAAATAATATTTTTTGAAATAAAAATAATATATAAAAGAAAAACAAACATTTTTTTTTTAATATAAAATAAAATAAATAAAATGCGTCTTGTCTTATTTGTTTTGTCTGTAGTGGAGGCATTTGTTGATTTCGTATAAGTTGTGCATTCGTAGCCTAGCGAAATGCAGCGATCATGCGAAATTTTCAATTCTATTTGTCTCACGAATTTGTGGGCGCTGGCGAAATTTTCGCTACCTAGCGAAATTTTTCATCTATAGCGAGATTTTTCGCGTTTCGTTGGGATTGCGAAATTTTTAAACATAGTTCTTGAAAACTTCTCCGCTTTTCTGGCACAGCTGGCGATTTTCCGTCAGAGCTTCCAAGAATTTGCCTGAAAAATTTGCAAAAGTGTGCAAGAAAAATTAGGAAAAGTGCGGAAGGTAAAGGGTAATCTAAAAATAAGAATTAACTAAAAATTAGAAAATCTAAGAAGAAAAATTAACGAAATCAAGATAAAATCTCGATAAATAAAATAAAACAAGGAAAAATTTAAAACAAAAAGTGTGGGAGATTGTGCTCCCCAAACCACTTCCTTAGGCCTTTGGAGGCTGGCAGCGCGAACTCGAGAAATGCGGGTTAGGTGCTCCAAATCGAACCGCCCGAACCAACCCTTGTGCCATGCGATGTGGCAGTGCCATTGTTTTTGATGTAGTGGCAAGGATTACGTACAAGGCCTGTCATTGAAATTTTGCACAAGCGGTGATGGTGACATGGGTTTTGGGGCGGTTCTTTGTGGGTTTTGGGTTTTACTGCGGTGTAGACCTTTGGTAGTGGGTTGTAGGTGTCTGGGCAGCGGTGGGTGTTTTGGGTTGGGATTGTGGTGCGGTGAAGGCGTATATAAGGCGGGCCGGTGGGGGTAGGGGTAAATTGTGATCTTGGTGTTCTTCCTCTGCTCCCTCAGTCAACAACAGGGGGATTACTTTCTTCTTCTCGCATAGGCAGATAGCAGCACCAATGCTTGAGGATTCAATCTTTTCTACTAGGCCTTTTTGTAGCTGCTGTTGACAGTGATCCTCCACCATAGTGTCACTCAGGCACACTTCCCCTGGATTTTCTTCCTCTTGATGAACAAGGTGATTGGTGAGCTTTGAGATGGATTCCTGCAGGATGTCCAATTTTTGATGAATTTCACTTTGGAACCCATCCGATTTTTGTTCGAGGGAGCTCTGTTGTGTCGATTTCACGATTAGCTGGACGGTCAGCGTCCTTGCTCCCTCATGAAATTATCCCTTGTTTGCCGAGTTTAGGATGGCTTGTTCAACGGGGATGGGGTTGAGTAGGCGTGGTGGCTGAGGAGTTGAGGTAAAATATGGAGAAAGCAGGGAGTGCATAAATTGAGGAACACTATAGACGCAGGTGCACTCATCCATGGTCTCTATAGTCCCTCATAGACTATTTTAGTTGGATTTCTTGCCAATAGTTCTTGATTTGCCATCTGAGGTTCCTATAGTTCCTCATTGTCATAGTAATAACCTAGGGTTACTCTAAAACAAATATTCACTATATTGTTCTCCTCTTCCATTTGATCACTAGCAAACCAGAAAATTCAATCTGCGGTAGAAATAACCTGTCTGACACCAAAAGCAGTCATAGAATTTTTTTTTTTTACAGTGGTAGATAAATAAAAAAATGATTTGTATATAAAGAAATTCACCAATCTTGTAGGGATCACAAGTGTTCATCTCGTCCAAATGCCTTAAGGCACCATCCGACAGCGGCGCCATTTGGTCGTGCCACGGTAGGGTGATCTTGGGAATCAACAATATTTGTAGTCTAAGTTCCTCCTACTACTTGGTAGTCAAAGCTAAACATAAAGCGATCTAAGGTCGGTGAGGATGAGTTTTCTTCGTACAAATGATTTGAGTGAAAACAAAATGATGAATTAAATTTAGTTTTAAGGTGGTGATAAAAATAGTGGGTTGGTGGGTTTACCGTAAGAAAGAAATAAAATAAAATGTAAATAGAACTCCTTGAAGCATTGGGCCATGAGTTTAAGATCCCTGGAAGCTGGCGGGGTCCGAGGTTAATTTCCTCGCGTTGGGGAGGATGACATATAGTCATCTCGAGAGGCAGGGATCTTCATTGGCATTAAAACCTAGCTAATAATTTTCCTTTTGATAAAGCATTTATTTAACATTTATGGTTCCCTACGGTGAAAATCTATCTTGACTCATCCTGATGATTAAGTAAGGCGCTAATGAGTCTCGATGGATCTAAAAATAAGAATCCCTTTGAACCTAAAGATTATAGTATTGATCAAAGTGGATGCACTTGCGGTGAAAACCTAGCCCCTTAACCTACCTCGGTGGCTCAAGTAAATGGCAACTAATGGATATTCAGTGTATCTAAAGCTAAGAATACACTAAACTTCAAAGCTTTGCCAAGTATTATTAAAGAAAGTACATCAAAAAGAGCTTTAAACCTAGAAATGAAAATTTGGGAACCAAAATGACAAAACCTGTGGCAAAACGGGGGAACCACCGGCGACTGCGGATCCCACCCCCAACAACCTTCCCTTCCAAGAGAGGAAAGGGTTTTAGCCATAAATCACAGTTGTCATCCTTGGAGAGGGTGTTTGGCACCTGAAAGTGAGGAAAGAGGAGAAGACTTGGAGCAAAAATAAAAATTTAGTCTTTGAAAGATTAAGGATTAGGAGTTACAAAATCTAAGTTGGCTTTATAGCCAATAATGTGTGAAATGACAAAAAGACCTAAATATGAAATTACAATAGGGTGAAATGGTAATTATACAAAAGCAGTCGTTTGGAATCAAAATATCAAAATCTGAGGCACATTCTTTTAGCTATGCGGGAATTTTCGACTAGCATAGCGAAAATTTGCCTTAGCGAAATTTAAGTAAGCTAGAGAAAATCCTGAAGATAAGCGAAAATGGAAAGAATTCATATCTCGATAATTTTAGCTAGCTAGCGAAATTTAATAACCTAGCGAAAAACACTACATAGCGAATTGCATTTTCGCCACGGTAATTTTAAGCTATCATAGCGAAAATTCCAGCGTGCTTAATTTTGGCTTCTGTTCATCAGCATTCCATTACAGTTCACCAACTCACTGCCCATTCTTTGCTCCACTTTTGCATCCTATGACTGCCATTTTCTTCAATTTTCTTCGCTGAAATTCTTCATTCACGGCTTGCTGAAGTGATATGAGACCATATGAAATTGGTGAAAATCAACGGTGCTGGTTATGATTGGATTGACACGATAATTTGGCCTCCAATTCACTGCAAAAACCTAACTGAATTCGGAATGCAATTAGAGAAGTGCGATAGGGACCCGAACATGTCAATTGGGTTACTTATAATAATTAGTACACAAAAAGCGCTCAAAACCTATTAAAAATAGGGTTCAAAATAGCACTTTTTGGACACTAATCAGCTCTAGGATGAGAGCGCATCATCATCACACAAAAGGAGACAAAAGTGAAATGAATAGAGATGATAGAAACTGGACTCAAAGGAAAACGGTGTGAAGATGCAAAATAGAGAAGAAAAGAAACAGGCAATGATGCAAGAAAGAACAAATGAAGAATGACACAATGCTCACAGATCCAATTAATAAATACAAAGTGCACAGGGGTAGGCCCCCAACCCAGGTCAAAAAAGGTATGCAGGGCTGAATGAAAGAAAAGACCATAATAAACCGCGTGAGGCTCAAAGGGCTAGCAATAGGATATATCAATGTATGGGTGTGCAATAGGGAATATGGCTACTCAAAGTGATGGCCACCCATCCTCTGACCATGATCTCACGCCTCAGAAAACTTCTTAGTGATCCACGTTGGTGGCTCCGTGGGCGGTCTTTTTAGGTGCATCGGCCCGAATTTGCTTCCTCTCGGGTTAAATCTCGTATAACATACGGTTCACTCCAAGTCAGTCTAAACTTGCCTCTAGGGTCAGTGATCAATCCCCTGAGGACTTTCAAGACTAGGTCGCCTTTTTGAAACTTCATGGGCTTGACCCTTTTTTTGAATGCACGGGTCATCTTTCTCTGATAGGCCTGAACATGATATGCTGCCCTCAATCTCCTCTCATCCAAAAGGCTAAGTTGATAATAACGAGATTAAGCCCACTTGACCTCGGATATCTGCTGCTTTAGTGCTACTCTCAAAGATCCCATCTCAATCTCAACAGGTAGCACTGCCTCCATACCATACACCAAAGAATACGGGGTAGCTCCAGTAGAGGTAAGAAAAAATGTACGATAAGCCCATAATGCGAAAGGGAGCTTCTCTGACCAATCTCAAGAAGCCTTAACTATCTTTCTCAAAATCCTCTTGATTTTCTTATTCGCAGCCTCAACTGCCCCATTAGTCTACGACCTATACTCAAACGATCTGTGATGCTGAATGCCATACTCCTGAATCAACGTGTCCAAATCGCCCCTAAAATGCACCCCTCTATCAGAAATCAGCTTGTGAGGGACCCCATATCGGCAGATAATGTGCAATCTGATGAATTTGGCCACCCTGGCCATTGTCAATCTAGCATAGGAAACAGCTTCCACCCACTTGGTGAAATAGTCAATGGTAACTAAAATGTACTCATGCCCACTAGAAGACTTAGGCGAGATCTTCCCAATAATATCAATACCCCATACTAAAATGGCGAGGGATGTGGTATGTGCAACTTCGAAAGGTGGCATGTCAAGTCTCAGGTGCATTTGACACTCGGACATCTATGTAAAACTAGCAACAATGTCTGTCTCCCTGGTCTTGAAAGTGCTTGATCCTCATGATCTTACGTGTTAGCATATGACCTCCCATGTGTAGGTCATAGACTCCTGCATGAATCTCTCTCCTCACTCAATTTGCAAAGGCATGGTCTAGACATAATAACAACAGGCCATCGGGTAATCTCCTATATAATGCATCCCTGCAAATACCAAGTTTGGCAGCCAAATGTCTCAATGCTCTCCTATCCTTAGCCGAGGATGACTCTGGGTAAGCGTCGCATGACATAACCTGATAAATATCGTGGTACAGGGTAGCTCATCTTGATCCTCAATATCTCCAATCAAACAATAGTAAGCTGGTGCAGACCTAGTCTCGATCAATAATGGTCACACAATCACTCCCGCAGGAATCTCAATCACAGAAGCCAATGTGGCTAACGCATCAGAAAAATGATTCTCTACTCTAGGCAGATGCATATATTGCAACTCATCAAACCAATCAACCAACAAATCCAAGTAAGCATGGTAAGGCTTCAACTTCTCATCTTGAGTCCTCTAAATACCCTGAGTCTGTTGAATAACTAAGTTGGAATCCCCGTGGATCTCGAATTATCTAACTCCAAGATCAAGTGCAATCTCTAGGCCTGTAATGCAAGCCTCATACTTAACTATATTATTCGTCAATCGATGATGATCAGAGAATGTCTAACCCGGTGACAACCAGGAATATGATCCTGCGGTGATATCAATAGGATATAATGCCAAACCCCGGGTGATTCAGCGGTACCACCAATCTGGCTAGCCGTCCACATCAATAATAGTCATTGAAACAATATGTTCATTAGGGAAATCATCATCAATAGGTCTATCATCGAATACTGGCAAAGAAGCCAAATGATCTGCAACAATGCTTCCGCTTTCATAGGCTTTGGGTAACCTGCGAATATCAAACTTTGTCGTGAAGTACTAACCATCTCGCTAGAGCTACCGATCGAAAGACGGGCTTGTTGCAGATATCTCAAAGGATCCAATTGTGAGACCAAAAGTATGGAATACTCTATCACATAATGTCTCAGTCTCATAGTGGCCCAAAATAATGCCAAACAGAAGTGCTCAATCATAATGTATCTGCACTCATACTCCATCATCCTCTTACTCGGATAATAGATGGCTTGCTCTTTCCCTGAATCATCGAGTTGAGCTAGCATGCATCCCAAGGCCATGTATAAAAACGACAAGTATAGAAGTAGAGGGCGCCCTAATGTGGGATGCACTAAAATTGGAGGAGAAAGAAGATACTCCCTAACCTTCTCGAAGGTGTGTTGGCAATCATCATCCCAAACAGTAGGTTGGTTTTTTCTCAGAAGACAGAAGATAGGCTCACATATGCATCAGTCTAAATTGTAAACGACTTATATACTATAATTACGCTGAAAGCCTCTGATCTCTCTCCAAGTCCTCGGAGCAGGCATGTCAAGTATGGCTCTAATCTTTTCAGGATCAACCTCTATACCCCACTCACTAATCATGTGTCCCAGCAATTTCCCAGAAGTTACCCCAATGGTGCATTTCTTGGGGTTCAACCTCAACTTTGAGCAGTGATCTCTCAAAAGAACCTGTAATTTGCTAAGTGATCTACGCATCTCGAGACTTCACTATCATGTCG